>CAUYPK010125204.1:0-11123 GCA_963574355.1 Loris lydekkerianus | reverse complement strand
GGAGAGAGGGGGGAGAGAGGGGGGAGGGGGAGAGAGAGGGGGAGAGAGGGGGAGAGGGAGAGAGAGGGGGAGAGAGGGGGAGGGGGAGAGGGGGAGGGAGGGGGAGAGAGGGCGGAGGGGGGGAGAGGGAGGGGGAAGAGGGGGAGAGAGGGAGGGGGGAGAGAGAGCTCACAGTCCACACCCCGGGAGACGTGCTGCCTTACGCAGTTCTCCGCGGGTCATCTGCGATGCCCTCTTTGTCACTGGGTGAGCTGAATAAGCTGGGGACAGCCTTGGGTGAATGGGGAGAGGTGAGGACAGACACCTGCCCCTGCAGAAGGGCTGGTGCTGACAGCAGAACCTGAAAGATCACTCTGATGTCCACAGAGATGGACATTCACCTCGTGGGTTGCCCTCGTCACTACATCTTACTTCACCTAACCATCTCCACATCTTCAAGCCTTCTGGAACCCCCCTCTTTTGTGAGAAAGTCCAGTACAGCCGGGGAGATCTCTGCATCTCCGTGGTGCCACCTCCCTCTCACTCGGCCTTCTTCCCTCTGCCACCCTCCTCCACATTTCACTCAGCCACCTCCTCTCCCTTCCACAAACAGCCATTCACCAGGATGGGTGTGTTTAACAGGATTTTACCAAAGATTTAGAGAAAAGAGATGTTAGGCTACAAGAGAAATTGTATCAAATTCAATGCCGAATACCATTGTTCCTAAAAAACAGACACTGGCTGTTTCCCCAGTACAAGGGCTCCCTTTCTGGCCCAGTGTTTGGGTGTTGCCCTGAAGCCCGATAGGCAGGTTTACCCCCAAAGCACCCTGCCCTTTTCTTACATCCTAAGTTCCTGGAGAGGCTAAACTCCCTTTCTGAGTAATTTCCAGGAACTCTCAAAACAGGACACAACTTATTACCATGTGAAGGCTCATAATCTACCCCCCCCCCCCATGTGAGGTACAGCAGGTGTGAGTCCCCAGGCAGCTCCTCCCTCTACTTGCTGGAGATCAAAAAGACAATAGCCCTGGGAGAGAATTCTCAGAATTGCAGTCATGATGAGAAACAGAAGGTGCTCTCACTCAGGGCCCTGCTCCGTGGGCCTGACCCATGAATAAGAAATCCTGCAGGATGGTGGAGGCAGGAGAGAGGCGAACTTTGCAAGATGGCAGGAGTGGGAGGGAGTGGTTTGGGTGAAAGACAGGGCTTTTGAGAGAAGGGCTTCTCAAGAGTCACTGGATGTTCAAGACCTATGGGCTCTGTGCGAAGGACCCGGCAATTCTGGAATTACAGTTTGGGCTGCACAGATTTAAATTTGACACAGCTCTTGGGTCCAGGTTTCTGCTTTATTATGCAGAAGGATTTAACTCTCCTTTGTCTCAATCCTCCACTGCAGTCTAGGCTTTGGAGTCTAACCCAAAGGCCTATTAATTGCCTTTCCTAAACAAAAGAGCCATCTTCCCTGAGATAAAACCTCTACTCCCTTATAATGCACAAGTGGATAGAGTCATTTATTTTTTTAAATAGCAATCTTTTCCCTTCAGCCTACATTTATTATAGGAATTCCTTTACAATCCACAAAGAGCTTCCATATAATCTCCCCCTGATCGACCCCATCCCCAAACCAAATTCTCACTCATTATTCAAGTTGTATAAGACGTTTAATAGTAAAAATATTTTAATCGCCACCAAAAGAAGTAAAAATAGAAAAAATATTGCCACTTGAAATGCTGGGTCAAAGCTAAAGGACAATTATCTTTGCATTAATGGCTGTTAGATCTGGAGAAGGAGAAAGTAAGCAGGAACCAGGCAGTCTGGGTACCTGCGGGCTGGACACACAGGGTTATCTAAGCCCAGGCTCAGATCAGGTGTATGAGAAGATTGACTGCACCCACCTAAGAGCATAGGACATCTCAAGTACCCTGGGCATCTCTACAGAACCTCCTAGCCTTTTCTTTCTTTCTCCAGCCTGAACTCCTGGACCACTAGGGACATTTATTTTCCTGACTCAATTCACCTGCATCCATGGCTGAATGTTTGTGTGTCTTTCTCACAATTGATATGTTAACTCCCAATGTAATATCAGGAGTTGGGGCTTTGGGGGAGGTGATCAGGTCACCAGGGTGGAGCCCTCATAAATGGGATTAGTGCCCTTATGAAAAAGGCCTCAGAGAGCTTACTTGGCCCCACGTGGGGAGGCAGAAAGAAGACATCCCTCTGTGTACTAGGATGCAGCCCTCACCAACGGACTCACCAGTGAGACTGAGAACAGGCTCACACGGAGTCTGCTGCCCCTGGACCTTGGACTTTCACCCTCCAAAACTGTGATGAGTAAATGTTAGTTGTTTATAAACCACCCAGCCTATGGTACTCTGTTACAATATCCCAAAAAAGACTAAGACAGATGCCTTCCCTCTTCCTTCCCTGGCTTCATGGTTTGGCTTGGCAGCACTGGGCGTGAGAAATGATCTGGGGGTGGAGAGTTTTATCTTGAACCTCCCTGACCCTCCAAGTCCTGTTGGAGTAACTGAGCAGAAGGCTACCAAGTCTCTTTTTTTGGAATATCTACTTTAAGATTCCATTTGCGAAGACTGAAAAGAGTGGACTGCAGATTTTGTTTTGCTGTTATTTTGGTGTTGAATCCTAAATATAAAATAATTATTCTGAAAGCAAGTTTACATGAATTTTGGGTTAAAAAAAATAAATCTATGGTAAAGCAAGACATGTAAGTGATACAAATGCAATTGACTAATTTGAAATTGATCTGATTTGACCTGGCTAATAACAATACAGGGTCACAATACAAAAAAGCTGTTATGTTTTATTTATAATCTCACATAATTTTAAATACTTTTCATGAGGTGACAAGAAATAACAATTGAAGAGGGGCCAAGACGGAGTGGGTAGGAAATTCCAAAGTAAGTGGTCAGGCAATGAAGATTGGCAAAGGAAATTAGGGAAAATTCTGCCCATTCTAACACCTTCCCTGCTTTTAGGACATAAAGGGTCAAGTGGGTGATGCCTGAGTGGTTTTTTAAAATGAAATTGAATTAATGGAGAAAAATAGAAAAGGCAGAATAGAATATAAAATGTCAGAATGTATCCTCCCTAGGGAGATTAAATATTGCCCAGTGATGCTTTTGTTTATTCTATATGTCTAAGAGCACATGTTTTGGGTGTGTGTACTGAGCTGAGGATATAATATCTATTTCATGTTGTGTCTCACAATCCACAGAAGTTTGAAAGCAGCTGAAATACAACATATACAAAACACACAAAGAAAATCCAAGTCAAGGATCCCAGGCGGGAGGAGAAGTAACACATTGCAGTAGGAGGGAAGGAGAGGCAGAGGGATCGGGTAAGCCCACTGCCCTCGGCCCCTTTCATTATTATTTTCTGGAGCAGAAGGGGGTGCTCCTTTATGGTATCTCATTCACGGCATCTTTGCTGACGGAAGGAAGAAGAAAGTAGAAAGCAAAGGAAGGACAAGGGAAAGAGGAAGAAGGAAAAGAGAAAGAAAAATAACAAATGCAAGTTAGTGAAGACCGCTGGGGAACATTTCACCCTCCTCAGACTCCTTTTAAAAGCCTCAACCCACTCAGCATCTCAAGAACATACATGTACAAAATCCCACTTTGAAAAGGGATTCCAAGTTGCAATCAACAGATGGCACAAGCCACTTAGCAGTGTTGTGACACGTGTCATATAGAAGGCTGTGATGCTTACAAAGTAGCTGGTTAACCTTACATGCTTTTTTTCGAACACGCATCTTGGGCCTGATCAAGGAAAATCAACATGTTCCACTGGAGTTTGGGGATATTTCATGGCAGACAGCATCTTTGCAGGGTTTGCTCTAAGAAGACGCCATCACGTGGGATGAACTAGGCTCAGGGCAGCCGCCTTGTGTTGACATTACACAACCCCTCTCCACATATGTTACATGGATGGCGTTCCCAGGCCCGTGAAACACAGTGGTCCTGGCCATGCACTGCTCAGCCTCCAGGACATCTGCTATAATGCCCCTTGCTGGTCAAGACCTCGTCCACAAAGCTGCCTTACAGTTCTGCCATCTGGACTAGAAGTTGGGGCCCTGAGTCCTGGGAAGTGGTCTTGGCCTGCACAGGGATTCCTGCTTGGTCCTCATGAACTCCCACCCTTCCCTTCTAGCTGGGGAGGTTTCCTGACTTGCAAGAAGTGTGCAGAGCCTTTGTTTTATACAACCCCTCAGAGATCTGGTAGGGTGGATTTCAGGAAAATCTTTTTTTTCCCCATGATATGCTGCCAAGAAGGGCCTCACCCTGTCTGTCCATCAGCTGTACTTTTTCAGGGCTGGGGCACCCTCCAATGTCTTCAGTGGAGCCCTGTGTAAGTCACCAGTTCTCATGGCCCCTCATCTCTGCATGGCCCTGCACTTAGATTTCGCACCACCCAATTGTCTGTGCCTCTCACTATAGTCTCTTATATCCATATCAGTCTTGGCTCCTTGGACTGTGAGTGGCCCAGTCTTTGGTATACTTTGTAGCAAGCAGCCCCCTGCAGTGTTGAAAGTACTGGTTACACTTAGAGCTGAGTTGCAAGAAGTCGGTTCTATAAGCATCCTTGTCTTTATGTGTGAAAAGTGACTTCAGGACCAATAGATCCCTTTGTGGAGGACTTTTGAATGCTTGGGCATGGTTTCTGGGGACATAAAATAAAAAAAATAAAAGCAATATATATGCCAGGCAGGATATAAAGTGCCTTACACACATCATTTTTCTTAATACACACCACAACCCTATTGAGTAGGTATTTTTAGCCACGATTTATTGAGAAAGAAATAGAAAGTCAAAGAGGCTAATTTCTCCAAAGTTGTATATCCAGCAAGTGGCAGAGCCTGGATCCCAACTCTGGACTCTTTTTATAAAAATACTGTCTCTAGTATACCTTAGTCCTGTCCTGAATTTCAAGTAATTCAGGTAGATGGGAAACTGACTCATCTCTGCCAAGATGTCATTCCAATTCCTCAGAAGGCCTGAGGACATTTCTTCCTAGGGAACAGTAAGTGGCAGATCCAGGAGCTAGAAGGGCCTGGGACTATCCCGTGGACTCACAGTGAGCACCAGCCGTTCATCATAAAATTACCTGTGACCGTTAAGACATGAAGGAGCCCACAGAAAAAGAGATGATTCAAATGAGTCATAAAGAAATATGAGAAATAAGAGAAACGAGTCTTGAGAGAAATAACAAACAAATGCAGATTCAAAAGGGTTGAAATGAACAAATGAAGATTAACCGACAGGTGTAGTCACCAGGAAATGTGTTTGCCTGTCTGTAGGTCTGATACTCTTTTAAAAACGCTGTGACCTCAATGCTGTAGGGAAGACAGGATTCAAGGCTTACATGAGAAGGCTCAGTACTCCTAAACCTAAGTGAGATCATAATAACAAGGAAGAAAATATTTTATTGAGCATTTGCGATGACAAGTGCTGTGTTCAACTTTTAACATACCGTGTATACTCAAGTGCCAGAAAAAAAACTCGGCTTATACTCGAGTATATACGGTACATGTATGTAGTACCTAAATTAATGGAAACCTAGTAGGGTTGATTGTTTGAGCAAATATTCACTGATCTTCTGGCGATAGGGACTCAGGAATGAACAAAAGAGACAAAACTTTCTCTCCTCTAGCGAACTTATTATTGGGATTATTATCCCTATAAGACAGACAAGGGAGCCAAGATTTATGGGGTTAAGTGACTTGCCTAAGTCACACAGCTACAGGATGGCAGAAGGGTTGGATTTAAATTCATATCTGACCCCACTGCCCAAAATGACTCTGACCCTTCACTGCCTCCAGCTGTACTTGCAACATACTATCAGGTGAATCAGCTGTAAAATCCCACTCTTAATTATCTGACTTGTTGGAGCATGTTATGCGTGGCCTTTATTGTCCATTCTAGCTTTCGATCACATTGTCATTTACTATTTTCTAAAAGTTTCATGGATGTAAGACTTGCTTGCCCACCTAAATTGAAAATCCCTAGAAGGTTGGACAAGATAATATATTTCACAGTATTTCTTAGAGAATCCAGCATCTTACAGGACTGGGTGCATTTCACGTAGGTTTTAAGCATGTGTTAATCTGCCAGGGCATAGTCTCAGCACCATGGAGAAAAAGAAAAATCAAATAAAATATTTCCCTTAGGGGCGGCACCTGTGGCTCAAAGGAGGTGGTGGGTTCAAACCCAGCCCTGGCCAAAAACTGCAAAAAAAAAAAAAAAAAAAATCCCTTAGAAATTATAAGACACCCAGAGTCTTATAATTTAGTAGATACATCATTAAAAATTAAATGACAGAAGTGTGGTTTCAACAAATCCTATTTTTGAGAATTCAGAAAGGATTGGATAAAGGTTTCCAAAGGCAAGTAACATATTAAATGCAATATAGGGTTTTTAAAAGGCAGAAGGACGGTGACTTGAAAACTGACAGACTGGTAACAAAACCTAATTTTCCTACAAAAAAGACTCACTGTACAAATCAAAAAAGAATTGATTGAGAGAAAGACTACATACAGTGTGCTGGGAGATACGTGTACCAATGTGATTTCAAAAGAACATATTGCGTCTAACCCATCAGGTTACTTCTGCCCCAAAGAGGAAGCTGAACCTTATAGAAGTGGTGAAACAACAAACCTGCTGTAGGCCACTATGGTAAAGTAGTTGATTCTGCTTCCAGAGACATGGTCATCAATAAGCTAACAAAATACAGGCAAGGAGACTGTACTAGAAAGTGAGTATATGCTGATGCTCCTGAGAAACCAAGAAAAAGCCCTTGGTAGGACTCGGTCCTGAGTCTTGAAGCAGGTACAGTGTCCATGGATGTGCATGGTCGGAGCCAGGGTGGGCTTACTGAGTCATGGATAGCACTTAAAATGCAAGGCAGGCAGCTGTCTGTTCAACTGGCCTGGGAGTATCTATATCTCAGATGACTAAGGAAATACTTGACAGCAAAAACAGGTTGGTTTATAATAGAGAGGTGTCCAGGGGGCACAACTTCTAATCATTCCTTCTGTCTGTCTTGACTTCCTGGGAGCCAAGTGTGGAGAAAACCCCTTGAAGCCCAAGGCTCTGGTGTGGAAGAAGGAGGGTCTGTCTTTGAGTTGCAAGTTGGTCCACTGGGAACTTGGTTTTCTCTTCTGCGCAATGGGGCAACAGCTGGCCTGCTGTAGAAGCACCATCACATCTGATTAAGCTCATTAATGATCATTTAGGGCCTTAAAAATGCAAAGTGTTGCATAAATGCTAAGTGTTATTATGCTTCATGTAAAGGGCAAAGATTTTGACTTGGAGAGAAAATGGGAGGCAGAATTACAGGAGACAGAATGAAAACACACAGGAGAGAAGCTATTAGCCAGTTTGTGGAATACAACTGCAAGGGCTTGAGCGTCATAAAACATCTGCGGTGATTTCCACTCACCTCTAGTTGCTGTGAGGGAGAAAGCAGTCTGTTGTCTTTAAGTAAAGAATAAGGGGAAGTAATAATGGGAGCATTTGCCCTTGACGAGGTCAAGGCAATCTCTCAAATGTCATACAGTTTGGGATGTTCTAAATGAAGAAATTACTTAATCTACCCGAGAGATTGTAGCTCTTACGTAAACCAACATAAACAATCCTCCAAAACCCAAGCTACTAAGGCATCTTTGGCCACACAGCAGACAGCTTCAAATTGACAAGCTTCCTAGGCTGCCCTTGAAACTCAATTTTCTGACACTCCATTCATCCCAGAGTAATGGAGACCCCTGTTCAGATACACTAAGATGCCCCTTTGGGTTGCCTTTAAGAGTCCTTCCTGGGGTATAAGGAAAGCTTTAAAGATAAATTCTAAATGCCCTAACACCACAGCATGGTATCAGTTAGATAAAACGCATTGAGCTCCGCGAGAGGAGGGAAGGGGGTCCTATCAATATGTCTTCCCCTATTGGTGGTGGTCAGCTGAGCCCCCCAAAGGGTCAAAAAGATAGAAAGTGGGAGTTGTCTTAGAAGCAAATGCCATAAGCAAAAAATAAAACAAAAACAAAAAACCCAAAACAACAACTGTTGGGCTCTGCCATGTGCCTGAGGCCTAGTGCAACTTCCCAAGCTTGACTCAGCAAGGCCCAGCCTGAAACTGCCTCTACCTAGATACAGCCAAGGTGGTACCATGCCATTGGCCCAACCCTGTTATACTTCCCATCACACCACCTCATCCCCTGCCTCCTTTCCCCACCCCTTCCCCAGGCTCTATATAAGCGGCTGCTTGACGCAATAAAGTTGAGTTCCTGCTTGGACAGACTCCTGGCTCCGTGTGTTCCTGTTCGGGCTGACGCTCACCATCCCGCTCAGTCAGCCGGGGACAGAGTCAGGCTGGCCCTACTCTCCCCTCTTCTGGACCTGCCGGATAGCCCGGCAAACAACAATAAAAACACTATTCATTTTCTTCTTCCCTAGTTCCAACTACCTGCTATCTGAAAGAGCCTTGTCAAATAGCTGGTTCTATTGTTAACTAGACATGTACCTCTCTAGGGCTCTCTAACAGTTAGAGGAGATGGCCAACCTTCTGCACAGGGTCCCAGGGCCACTTAGCTGAGCTCAGCAGCCTCCAGGAAGGACAAAGAAGACAATGCCTTTCATTTGGCCAACTGGCCCTGAAGAGGCCCAGTGATAGCTATGATCACAGGTGATGCCTTCTTGGCACTCTGCCTCTCAAGCCACCCAAGGGAGTTGGCACTAACCCTGAGGGTGGAGAGTAGGGAGTGGAGGTGGCCACAGTTTGGGCCTTAAATCCCCTGTCTGAAGACCCATTGAACTTTTCCCCTGATTGTATAGCTCTGGAGACTTGAGAAGCAGAGAATTAACTTTCTGCCCTTGCAACCCGATTGTCACAGGATAAGGCAGTACAAATTAACACACACCCAGGCTGCAAAGAAATCAGGCTAGGCAAAAATGAGACAGACGTGATTCTGGACTTTTTTGAAACTGGACCTTTTCTAAGACAGTTTCATGGGTCATTTCTACATACTTTTATTTAGAAATAAGTGTATATCTTCTTATATTATATCAGAGAAAGAGGGAAGAAATAGCTGAGATGTCAGGAGGCAGAAATGAATGTGGATGGGAACATTATTCATACTAAGTCGGTCGCATGTGGGGAACCCAATCACTTTTTGCCTCCACCTCCTCAGCTAAAGGAGCAGAAAATAACAAATAGAGAAAGAAGGGAACTTTAATACTTAAATTTTTCAAAACGTTGACATTGCCTCCTAAACTGAGAGTGCCTCCAAAGTAGATGCCATTTTTAAAATCTTTTTTGAAGCCTCACACATCATAGGTCCTCGACAGATGTTTGGGAATGAGCAAACAGTTACATGTACGTGATGAAATTCCCAGAAATTTAGCATAGTAGCCTAACGTTTGCTGAAAAAAATAGAGGAAACCGTATTCTAATTTCAGAATGTAACTTAGGCAAATCCACCGTTAACCGAATGTCACCTGTGTGAGGTCCTGATGCCCCATCCTTTAGAAGTTGATTTCTGCAGATTTCTCTCAGTCAGTCAGGGCACATGGTGGAACTTATAATGGCTGCTTCTCTCTCCTCACTGCTCGTGTCTACTGCTCTAGAAATCAAAGATCTGTGCAGCTCCTTAGGCCATCCTAAGCATAATTCATGTCGGTTTAGGATTTAAGCTTATAGGATTAGACTGACGATCATAAACCTTGCCCATTATAAAATCCTAAAATCGTTATTAACTTTAAAATGAGTATAAAACCTTGGACAAAACTAATAACAAATGTATGCCAACTCTAAGACCAAGCTGAAGCCTAAATCCTGCTTAATTTGGAAAGAGCTCCAGCTAGAGAGGATTATGGAGTAAGGCTGAGGACGCTCTTTCCCGGAGAGAAGGAAGGAGAGGCGGGGAAGCTCGCTGCTTCTGCCCAAAGTCAGGGACTGATGAGCACCAACTTGGTATTTCTCTAAACTGCAGCTAGAACAGAGGATTGAGGGGAACTATGGAGAATCAACCCTACCAGGCTGAGGAATGTGCAAGGAAAAAATAAAAAAGGAGCTACAAGCAAGACCCTCAGCCAGGGAGGATGGCCCCGGAGCCTCTTTAGTTATGGGGCTTGTAGCTGCTGTTTGCTTTTCATGGAGTGCAAGGCAAAAAATGGAAGGGATGTGTGCATTGGCATTCCATGGATGTGGCTCATGATCAAAAACAAAAACGTGCTTCCAATAAGATGCAATGTGAATTTGCCCAGGTAGACAACCCTGGGCCTGCACTCCGAGCAAGAAGCAGAAATGAAGGGGAGGAGAGGCCAGTCTCAACTAGGGGGTGTGTGATTTACAACTGAAGTTCAAAGGGATGATAATACCATGTTTTTACTTTTTAAATGGTTTTATCCTATTTTTCCAGCCCATAAGGAATGCACCTTGGTGTCCAGAGAACCCTTTTGTCTTTGTAAGCTATTTTGAAGCAAACTATCCGTAAATTACTTCCCAAAGCACCACACAACTAGATCACACTGAGAAAATGGGCTTCACAAGAACGTAGTAAATTGTTTCTGTCACAGAAGAAAATACAACCAGTAGAAATCGTTATGGATGAGTCATTGTGAGAAAGGGCCAAAAAATTAACCTTCATCCGTTTTCTTTGTCTTTGAACACGCGAGGGGGGCAGGAACGTATGCGTGTATGTTTATGTGAATTCACCAAACACATTTAGGACCAGAGTGAGGAGTTCAGACAAGAGCCAGGCCAGCCTCTTGGCAGATGAGGGTAGAAAGGAGGGAGAAAGAGGAAGGACACTGTTGAAGGATAAGTGATTAAGAAAACTTTTACCCTAAAACATTTATTTATTTTATTTTATTTTATTTATTTATTTATTATTTTTTTTTTATTATAGATAAAAATATGCACCATAGATGTGGCCCAACCCATCACCCTCCTTCCACCCAAACCTCCCCCCTCCCTTCCCCTTCCTTGGCCCTTTCCCCATAGTCTTGTGGTATAGTTGGGTTATAGCCTTCATGTGAAAGCTGTAGTTTAGCTTCATAGTAGGGCTGAGTACATTGGATACTTTTTCTTCCATTCCTGGGATACTTTGCTAAGGAGAATATGTTCCAGCTC
>CAUYPK010125201.1:0-14319 GCA_963574355.1 Loris lydekkerianus | reverse complement strand
TTATGTCGCCAGCTACATACACTTCGGCTGGCAGTTTCGAGGCCAGACTGGGCGTGCTAAAAAATAAAAGCTGAAACAAAAAAAAAAAAAAAAAAAAAAAAAAAAGCCAGGCATTGTGGCAAGTGCCTATAGTCCCAGCTACTCAGGAGGCTGAGGCAAGAGAATAGCTTAAGCCCAAGAGTTTGAGGTTGCTATGAGCTGTGACACCACTGCACTCATACCAAGAGCGACATAGTGATACTCTGTCTCAAAAAGAAAAAAAAAAAAAAGAAAAGAAAGAGGAAAAAAGAAAAAGAAAAAAAAGAGACCAGAAAGACTGGGGAAAAGAGATCCAATTATCTTCACTATGTGATTCCATTAGGAATAAGACAATCAGCTGCTGAGACTGGTTATTATTCACTGTACTCCAAAGCATTAAGGAATGGCACTCATTGCCAAAGCTCCCTTTCCAGTGTGCTCACTCTGAAGCATGCTTTGAACACAACAGACATTACTGACAGTACAGGGTGCTATTTGTATTTGAGCAAAAAATAATTTTTCTTCTAAATATGATTGTAAAAGACAACATACAGGATTGTTTAAAATATGAATTTATTGCATATAGGAGTAAAAGTGTTTTCCAGGAAAGAAACCTCTATTATATTATAAATCAATACAGGATTAATTAATGTAATCCAATTTAAATAGGCCAAGAAAAATAAAGTTTCCACAAATTTAATGATATAAGTTGTTAGTACTTGATCCTAAACTTGCTTGTTTTACCTCATTATAGTCCCATAACACTACCATCCAGTCTAGCAGCATGAGAAAACTGTAAACCAATTATTTGAAGCAAAAGAAAGATGTAGCTTTCTTTTATTAGAATGCCAGAAAGATACTGTTAGTGATTAGTGAACCTTTGTGCTATTAATCACTTTATACAGAACTTTAGGGCAGTCTACTACACATACATTTCACAAAGCTAGAATAAATTTTTGCTCTAAAAAACAGTTTATTACCTTGCCATCATGTTCCCTAATCCATTTTTCTCCCCTTACTTGCAGGTGCACAGGCACACACACACACATGCTGGGAGGAATGGACGGGAGGGTACAAGTGAATGGAAGGGAGATGTGAAAGGACAGCCTGGCAGTGCTGCAGATACTCTAGCTCTGCCAACAAACAAAGTCACTCCCTAAAGAACAACACAGTCCTCCCGACCTCATGATCCTCCCCTCCCCATATTCTGAATGATGATGAGACAAAACACATGATGAAAGTAAATGTGGCATCTCCTGAGTCAGACTGGCCAAGTTGAAACAACTGTTCAAGACGAGAATACTCACAGAGAGCAAGAAAACAACGTAATTGTCAGAAAGAACGAAAACTACAAACTACCACATGCCTATTTAGAAACTGGGGGACTAGATTTTTGCCCAAAAGGAAAACCAAAGCTAACACCATCATCATCTAGATGCATACAAAGTAGGTCTTACAAATGCCATCTCCTTCTCCAAGGGGGTATATATTGAGTTATAGAGACCAAATTTAAACCAGTTAGTTACACACTTGTCCCAACAGCATAAATGATCACACGAGACAAATAAAAGTCTTCAGATTAAGACCCTGAGAGGTCAATTACCAACTCAAATTTATAGGCACAAAGAACATTATCATGTTGGAAGCTTCCCAACTCATAATACCAACTTCCAAATTTACCATCTGCCATTACCCAAAAAGAGAAAGTCAGGAAGCTGCTATGCCACTTTCCTTGACAGACTTTTTAGCAGACTTTTAACCCTGTCCACATGCCCATCCCTGTACAAACGCAGCCCGTCCATGAGCATGTATTGAGGACTGCTTCATCACAGACACTGCCAGGGCACTGCACAGGAGCAAGGACAGGACAGGGTGATAGGCAGAAAGACATATGGACCAATACTGACACAGAGTGGGATGGAGCACAGGGACAAGGAAGAAAGAGGTCAACCAACTGCTCAGGAGGGTGAGACCAAAGGTGCACTCGGGCAGATCAATCGGGAAAAACCAAGAAATCTTGGAAGAACCAGCATAAAAGAAATACAAATAGGAGTAACACAGCATACAAGATGAAGCAAGAAAATCCAAGGGCCAGGAAAACTTTCACATTCTTGAGCCTACAGATTAGCTAAATGAACAGTAAAAGACCTATGAGAGAAATTAAGAAAATCTGGTTTCCAGGCGGCACCTATGGCTCACTGGGTAGGGTGCAGGTCCCCTATACTGAGGGTGGCAGGTTTGAACCTGGACCCAGCCAAAACTGCAACAACAACAAAAAAAAAAAATAGCTGGGCGCTATGGCCAGCACCTGCAGTCCCAGCTACTTGGGAGGCTGAGGCAAGAGTATCGCCTAAGCCCAGGAGTTGGAGGTTGCTGTGAGCTGTGATGCCACAGTACTCTACTGAGGGCACAAAATGAGACTCTGTAAAAAAAAAAAAAAAAAAAAAAAAGAAAGAAAGAAAGAAAATCTGGCTTCCTGCGAGGGTCAATATAAACTGATGGCCTCACATCTGAATCTTGCCAGCAGTGTCCATAAAGCATTCTCTTGTGCAGGAATGTTTAGTACCTGTGTACATTCAATAGCTAGTCTTCTACTAGATACTAAGCCTTGGGCTAAAATCTGGCACACAAGAGTACTATAACTGGGTTTGCAGAATTAATTTGGTTTATCTGTTTCTCTAACTAAAAACAGATACAAAATGGGTGGGAGAGGGGAATAAATTTGACTTAAAGTTCTCTAAGGCTCACAACCTTAAAAGAAAAACCTCAAATCGAAAAAAGAGATGCACCTCTTAAGTTTAAGAATACAAAATAAAAAATGGTTTTAAGTTAGGACTCGCTATTCAGAGCTAAGATCCCTCACTAATTAACTTAGTGGTTAATTTCACTAAGACTGACCTCCCCAATTAGTTGGGGACTATAAAATTATAAAATCTTAGGGAGATTTACAAATCCTGGAGATCTTAGTGCTTTTAAATGGCATTATAAATTTTTTCAGATATCAGAAAAATAAGCGCCAATCCAGAGTAAAGACTCCCACTAGATCTAATGCAAAAGCTAATGGGATTATCTGCTTATATATTATGTGGATGAATTAACTATATTATTTAAGTTCTTAATACAAATGTCAATACATAAATTCATGTTACATAATATAAATATAATTAATACGTAGTCCGTAACTATATAAATTTTAAAAATCCTGAGTGGTACTATGGAATCTTCTCTAAACATCCCTTCAAAAACTGTATAGGAGCTGCAAAGAAATACATCTCAGACACAGCAATCCTTAAAAGGATTTGACTTAAACCAAATTTACCCTGATGGTTTGGCCAAAGCCTTCCCTGATATTTTTGCTACCTATTATACCAAGCCACCCATTTCTTTCACTTAAAGAGTGAAAAAAAAAAAAAAAATAGCATATCCAGGGTACGCACGCCCCAGTACAGGACAACATGATACGAGTGTGCACACAATACAACAATGACACTTCCAATTCACTGAAATCTTCAAGTCCGCATAGCAAATCACCTTGGACTTTTTAATCATTTGTATCTACTACATAAAGTAAGTATACTTGGCATTTACCCCATTATGCACCACATAATTTACATGCAGTTGCAGAAGAAGAGAACTACATTCTTAGACCAAGCGTTTTGGTGTAGGAGCAGCCAAGCACACACACAAATCCCACAGCTGTGGCCACCGATCATAGAACTATCCCACAGTCCAACTTAGAGACAGGCTAGGCAACCATCTATCTTCCTACCAACCAAATGAAGCAACAGATGCTGAAGATAATATAGAAAGAAGTATTGGGGCTCAACCACCTTAACTAAGCAATTGATGGAAAATTAAAGTATTAGAAGAAATGTGCAGAATCTACGAATAGTTTTCAAATAGTAGTAGTACATAAACATCAGACAATCATCAGGCCTTTTGTAAATCACATACTGCTACTTCCCCCAATTTCAGTTTTATCTATACTCAAATGACTCAAAATAGTAAAGACAATGACAAATATCTTGTTACTTAAGGAGCACCTGTCAGTCAGGAAAATACTGATTAAATCATCAAATGCACATTAGTGCCCACCTTTCAAGCTCTTGTAAGCTGACTAGAAAAAACACACTAACAATAAAAAGTGGCATTACAAAGTTACTTGAACGGCTTGTTCTTCAGTAGTGTATAATCTAAAAGACACACTGCCCACCGTGTAGGAACAGCAGCAACCACCAAACGAATACAGAGTACATATACACTATTTACAAGCTCAGAGGTAGAAGTGTACTATGAAGTGGTGAATAGAAAAAAATTACAGGAAGTACATTTTGAAATTAAACAAGGTTAATGAAATCATCTTCTAAATCATTCAGAATAAAACTTTCTAGAATACAAACTTGTTTTTAAACTAAATGCAGCCATACAGTTAAGCACACGTTCAATTATAAGTTCTCTGAGCGATTGACAGCCATAAGAAATAACTTTACTCCAAAAAGGACTGGAAACACACCAGAAAGTCCTGGGGCAGTGGGGGATAACGTGAGGAAAGACATTTTTTCCATTTCTGATTTTTTCTAGATAAGTGTATTACTTTGACTGTATTGAAGTGGTCAATATACAGAGGTAGTCAACATAAGGAACTAGGCCTGCAGCACTGATCTATGCATGTGGTACATGTACAGTCTATAAGGAGATGGATGATGTAGGGAGGTGGTCAACTATGGAGGTTCTACTGTAATTCTAGATATTAATACATATACCCGCTACTTGTAAAAGTATAAGAATGAATGTGTGTTAAAGGGTTAATGATAGTTATGGCAAGGTGATAGAAAATTATAAGGTTTTTTTCATCTTTTTACTTCTATTTTCTCTCTAGAATATCCATATTTTATAGAAAACAAAAACACTATTCCAGAAGTCATTTAAATGATTTGTTCCAAGAGCTTTATTAAACTATAATTTAGTAGTGTACTAAATTGGGGGGGTGGCAGACGTGAGGGATAAGTTTTAATTTTCTTACCATCCTGAGAAGCAGACCTAACCAATAAAATTCAATGGCCCAAAAGACCTTAAACTTTTAAGTTAGCATAAAGACAGCAGTTAAGAAAATACTGGCCATTTAGGATAACCTCACCTGAAGCAACATGCTTCATGAATTCTGCTGTATTAGAGCCACATCCATGGACTCTGGCACTGAAGAAAGAGGCAGGGTCCCTGCACCTGCACAAAGCCAGAAATTCCTCCGTATGTGGGTCATTACAAAAGTCTCGAGATATACAAACATCAAGAAACTTTAAAATCCATGCTGATGGAAAGAAATGAAGCCCTCCCAGTAACAATGATAAGCCAAGCAAGTTCAAACTTGCACAGGTGAATCTGAAAGGATGCTGCTGACCATGTTTCTTAGAGTGAAATAATGGCCCAAAACACAGCCTATCTCACAACTTTCATAATGACCCACATATAAGCCCCTGGGCCACATAGCCCTCATTTTCAGTTAACACCAGTTCTACAAGCAAATAAGGCGCAACAGCCCCTTCCTTTTAATGGAGAAAATAAAAATACACTAAAGAAAAAACACAAGCAACTAGAACTGGTGGTCACTAGTAAGGTAACAGACTTATCCTGAAGAAAGTAACTCACATTGTTGTACTTCACTGTGCAGAAGTGCCTTTGGTCACACATTACCTCCTACATATCTGTGCTTCTCTAGACTGCTAGATGGAAACAACAATTATCCAAACCTCCCCCCATCCCACCCAAGGAATGGCATGATTGAGGCACTTTCCCAAACACAGCAAGGCATGCTGTCAGTCAGCTACTCAAACCATAGAATGGAGAGCCATGCTGGGTTACAAGAAGGGAGGGGGAAGATGAGAGGCTGCAGGAGCTGTGTGTAGACACTGCTCTGCACATTCACACACACCAGATATGGAACTATCAAGTCCAACCAGACCAGGGAGGTGCTGCTGCTTTATCCCCTAGTTCCAAATTCCAATCTCTTCTATCTCAATAGTATTCGCTTCCTTTCCTTTTTGAATAAAAACTTCTGTATAGCCACTTTCCAAATAAACCATTTTCTTTTTCTTTCCATACAACTTAAGAAAGAACAAATGATCAGTCTTCTTTGGTTCTAGCCTCAGGGGAGAAGTCCAGCACGTTCAGTAAGTGAACAAAAGTGAAAGGAAACTCAAGGTTGCTGAGTTCACTGGGCACATTAAAAGGGAAACAGCTACAAAGGAAGTGTTCACTCTTTTTTTTGTATAAACACCTTCCCTCACTCATTTCACGCACACAAAAAAATGACCACGAAGGGATCTCATGGGAAGGTGATTCATTATTAGAAAATACCAAATGACTACATGTTCGCTCAAGCTTACTACTAAATATTATTGCTGCTCCGTGAGATACAACTACATGTCCCACCAAAGACGTTATAACTTCCTTCTCATTAGAAACAAAAGTAGAACCTAGGAGATGTCTCACTTGTCCATCTGAAAGGGCAACGTGGAGAGGGGAGCAGGGTGGATGGAGTAAGAAGGCGTGATTGCTTGGAATTTCATTTGTGTGGTTCTCTCTCACAATCTTTATTCCACTCTCCACCTTCACCACCTCTTAAGAGAGAAGGGGGAGGACATGTTCCAAGTATAGCAGGGTCAGCAGAAAAGCTAACCAGCCTCCACAAACAGGCTGAGGGGCTAACAGCAGGGAGACACAGCCCCAACCAGAATCCCAGACAGCACTGTGTATCTTAGCTGAAGACCTTTATAGTAGAAAAACCTCCGTAAGGCAAAAGGGATGGCAGGAAGTGCTGGAAGAAGTTCCCAAGTAATACTTTACTTCTAGTCATCAAATGTTAGCTACCTTGCCTACTCTTTCTCCCCACTCTTGTAGTTAAGCTGATAAAATTAAATCAGAAAAGAAGCAGATATTTAAACATGCCCAAACTACAAAAAATAAAGAAATGGAAATTTTCCTATAACCTGCACATCAGCATCTCTTATCCATCAAAGAAGTTCCTACAGTGGGTAAATGCCCTTCTTTCTCTGCAGCGGTTCAGTTTAGCATCTACTCCATGACCAGCCGTACAACCAATAGTACAGTGTATTCTCTTGGAAGCTAGTGGATACCACAGAATACTCAAAGCAATGAGAAAAAATCAACTATCTCTATATGCACCCAAAAGGATGGAACTCACAAACATAATTTAAGCCAGAAATAAAGGGTACAATATGGTTCCATATACAAACAGATGCGACATATGGGGACACATGTCCAGACAGTGGTCACCCATGTGGGGAGTGGTTAATGACTGCAAAGGGCACATGAGGGCACTCCTGGCAATGTTCAGTTTCTTGATCCAGGTGCTGGTACACTGAAGGAGTTTATTAGCTTTTTGGAAATTTACTGAGTTTATAATTTATATGCTTTTCTGCATGCATGCTATATTACTTCAATGAACAGGTCAAAATTAAAACCACGAGCGAGGGCTGTATATACAAAGACACCTCCTAAACTCAGCACTCATACAGGCAAAGGCAAGCAAACATGGATGCCCTTGAGAACCAGCTTCTTTATGCTGCTACAGCACAGGTGTCTTTTTTTTTTTTTAATCATTTTCCACTATTTACTCTTCTTATCAAAAATAGTTCACTCTTCTTGCAAAACAAAAACAAAATAGTACATACTGGACACATGCATCACATTTTTCTTTCTACGGCTTTAGCCCACCGCCAGCCCACCAAAAGAGACCCCCTCCCCCCAAAAAAAGCCCAACAACAACAAAACAACTCTACCTGACCATACTCACAGGAAAATAACACCAGGATATACCATAAAACAGAAGGAGGCATCTTCTCATGTCTTGTGCTGAGTAACAATCATTGAACATGCCGTGTGCCAAATAAAAACAGAACTGACTAGAGATGGTGGTGAACATAGCAGAAATTGGAATTTTTCCAGCAGCATTTCCTTAAATAAATACTGTCAAAACAGCCGCTCTTCTTTTACATCATAAGGTTATTTCTTTATTCCTAATCAGTTCTTGGTTTATTTGGGCTCTGCTCTTTCAAGCAACTGACTAGATTTCCCTTCAACAGAATGTCCATGACTCACTTCTCTTCCCTCATAAAAATTAAAAGGGAAGAAGTGCATTTAAACTGAAAAATAGTTTTGTGCTTTACACAGCACAGGTGTCTTAACTATGCACAGAGGGAAGTGTCTGAGTATGTCTAGAAACAAAAGAAGGAAAGGTAAAAGAGAACTATCACAAGGTTCCTGCGCTTTAAGAGAAGCCCCCTAGATACCTAGGGGACTTCAGAGCCCCATGGACACCAGGATAGACACCAGGTGACAGATAGCAGCAGTCCAGTTTTAGAGGCAGTTTTCCACCTAGTCGGGATTTGCACTCTGCAGCAGAGCTGCATACCAATTAGCACCAGCATGTGCTAGAGGGAGAAGTCGTGAGACAATGTTCTCTTATCTCATCATGGTTTTAACTACAAATTCAATCACTGTTCTAATTCTAAAGAGCATTTAAAACCTCTAACATACTGAATTACATAATATAAATATAATGCCCATAATATAAATAAAATGCCCAACTGTCAAAGGGACAATTACTGATTTATAAAAGTGAACAATTAAAGCTTTCGAGTAGGATTACAGTCAAAATATTAATATAATCTGAGTTCCCTGTCAGTGTGTGGAGTTAAAATCCAGAGGAAGAGTCTGACCGATGGCACAGATGTCACTGGGCAGAGAGGCTGCTCTCTCAGGGTCTGCTCATTCACCAGAGCACAGCTTTCTTTCAAGGGGTTCTTGCCCTTGGGGTGACAGACCATTTAGAGATTAACAGCACCCCCACAGTATTGCAGATGTGGATGCTAAATACTCAGCTCATCAACTAGCTGACACCCTAATCTTGTTTCAGATCAATCCCACTGAAGTCAACTCTCTTTTCTATAGAGCTAGTACAAAAATCAGAATAATTGGAAAATAAGATTTCTCACTAGACATTTCTTACTCCTTAGGGTATGATGATGGGGGTGGGTGGCATGTTCAATTTCTCCAATTAAACAATTAAAGTTTTTATTCTATAAATAATTTCACTGTCAACTTTTAAAACCCTTACCATAAACTTTCAGGGGACATTGACAGACTAATAAAACAAGCAATTTATCACATGGACAGTTTAGTTCAGGCTATGAATTTATATTCAAGTCCCATGAAGAGAATTTTAAAAGAAAAGCATTTACTGAAATTAAATTCAGAAAAGAAAAAGGGAAGGTGTTAGGGAGATCAGTCCTCTTAAGAGGTGCTACCATTTTAGAAGGTAAAGTGCTTTAAGGGAATAAGCAAAGGGTATTTGAAACATTTTCTTTTAAACTCTACAGCCTCACCAAATTACCATGTCAAAGAGTATCTCACCATAAACAAATTACAAAACAATCAAAAAGTTTAATCTTCAAATAGTTTTGTGAACAAAAGCATGCACAAAGTATCAACCAAGCATATGTCACTTTTCTGAACTCTGAGTATTTTTTATATAAAAAGGGGATATCCTAGATTTCCAATATTCCTTGCAGCACAGATACCACAGAATACTCAAACCAACGAGAATAAAAAAACTACCTCTATATGCAGCCAAAAGGATGGACCTCACAAACATAATTTAAGTAAAAGCCAGAAATAACAAAATAATAAAAACTCATTCAGCAATGTTTGTTAAATGCCTACTATATCCCAGACAGTTAATTGGCACTTGGGATGACACATCACTGAAAAAACTAGCAAAGATCCTATCATCATGGAGCTTATATTCTTGGGGAAGAAAGGATTAGTGGGGGGGTGGTAGAGCCAAATGATGTCAAATAAGTATAATAAGCCAAATAAGTATAATAAATGAGCCAGTTATATACCTTGATATGGATAAAGGAAACAGAGAATAGGGTAAGGGCTTTAGGAGTAGGAACACGCTATTCACCATTTCAAGACAAGGAGAAGGTGAGGGAGAGAGCCACGGAGCTGTGAGGGAGTGGAATTCCAGGCAGAGGGAACAAATAGCAAGTGTCTTCAGGCAGAAATAGGCTAGGAGGTTGGAGGAACAGTGAATAGGCAGGAGGTCAAGGAAGGAATGGGCTGGTAGGTAAAGCAAGTAGAGCATTGTCAGCCAATGGAAGAACCAGAGATTTGCTCTGAACTATGCTAGTAGCTAATTAGAGATTCTATTCTCACTTGTTTCACAAGGATTATTCAGCTGCTATGGGGAGAAGTAGCTGGTGAACAAGGTAGAAACAGGAAGATATGCAGCGGTTCTCAAACTGTGAGTCATGACCCAACAGAAGCTGTATTAAAGGGCCGTGGCATTAGGAAGGTTGAGGACCACTGTGTTGGAGGCTACTGCAGAAATCTAGGCAAGAGTGGCAACTGAAACCAGGGTGGCAGAAGTGAAGGTGGTGGTGAGGAAGGACCAGATTCACATGTGGGTTTTCTTACAGACTCACTGACTCTGAGGAGACATGAGACTCATTAAAACTTGTTAGGAATTAAAGCAAATAGTTGTAACAAACTCCTGTACCTCTACTCTAGATGGAGCAGTTACTGATTTGCCAATCTACTCTCACCTACTGCCCACCGCCTGCCAAGATTACTTTTACACAAACCAGATACCATTTGAAGGCAACACCAATAAGGTTTCCTGACAGACGAGCTGAGTGGTACAAGATAGAAAGCAAGCAGACACACAGGACTCCAAAGCTTTTCTGTCCCTGCCATTAAGAAGAGCAGAGTTGCCAACAACTGAAAAAGGGAAGGCTACAAGTGAAATGGCTTCTGAGGGAAGAATAGGAAACTCACAAGAGACATGCTGAGTTTGGAACTATTAAGACATTCAAGCGGGGGTGCTGAGGACAAGGGTGATATGTGAATACAGCCTTCAAAAGAGGTATTTGAAACTATCCCTAAAAGTCCTGCTTGTAAGGCTGCTCTTTGGGGAGGGTTTCCACCAATCCCAGAACTGATCAGAGTGGCTCACTGTGCTTAAGAATGTTTGTACAAACAATATGGTTTATGCTAAACACCAACTTTCCTCCAAGGAGTCTAAAATTTTGGGTATGTCCCAGACAGAGGATGCTTATGTGTTAAGCCCCAAACAAAAATTCAGGGTGTTGAATCTCTAGAGAGCTGTACATAACGTGTACTGTTATGACCCATTGCTGGAGGAATTAAGTGTGTCCTGTGTGACTCCACTGGAATAGATCTCTGGGAATTCCGTGCCTCAGTTCCTTCAGACTTCATCTCATGCACCTATTCCTTTGCTGATTTTGCTTTATAACCTTTCGTTGTATTATAAATTCCAGCTGAAGGTACATCTTTACAGTGAGTCCTGTGACTTCTCCTAGTGAAGCTCCAAAACTTAGAGACCTCCAACACAATATTCTTTTCCATAAACTTACTGGTAGTGGAAGCAAAAAAATGGAGGTGTCAAGATGAAAAACAAAACTTTTCATTTATAGCCCAAAGCTGAAGGAACATTTTTTAAAAAGATAGTGGGCTATAATTGGGTTATAACTTTCACTGGTTTTATAGTAAGGCTGAGTAAAGGGGAGTGGGAGGGAAGGGGAGGGGGGAGGATGGGTGGAGGGAGAATAATTGGTGGGACCACACCTACCGTGCATCTTACAAGGGTACATGTGAAATTTACTAGGTGTAGAATATATTAATAAATGTCTTAACACAATAACTAAGAAAATGCTGTGAAGGCTATGTTAACCAGTGTGATGGAAATATTTCAAACTGTATATAAAACCAGCACATTGTATCCCATGAGTGCATTAACGTACACAGCTGTGATTTAATACAAAAAAATAAAAATAAAAAAATAGTGGGGAAGCCAGGCACAGTGGTTCACCCCTGTAATCCTAGCACTCTGGGAGGCTGAGGCAGGTGGATTGCTTGAGTTCAGAGGTTCGAGACCAGCCTGACCAAGAGCAAGACCCTGCCTCTACTAAAAACAGAAAACCTAGCCAGGCATTGTGGCATGCACATTTAGTCCCAGCTCCTCGGGAGGCAGAGGCAAAAGGAGTGCTCAAGCCCTGGAGTGTGAAGTTGCTGTGAGCTACAACAGCAGAGCATTCTACTCAGGGCAACACAGTCAGACTCTGTCTCAAAAAACAAACAATTAAAAAAAAAAAAATAGTGGGAGGGAAAGGAGATGAACGACAAAAAGGTAATATCTATATATTTTTTAAAAAGGTTATACAAAACTGTTGGGTGATTTTTTTTTTTAACTCAGCTATTTATTTTACTTGGAAAAAATGCCTTTGATTCATGAAGTGATGGAATTAAACTAAGAAACTAGGGGCACTCAATCTGCCTGAAGATTCATGTTCAGTAAACAAAAAAGACCTCCTTTCACAGCAAGTTTTATTTTACTAAGAGAGCAAGATAGTTCCTTCTAAAGCATAATTAACCTTTCTATTCCACCCCAGAATCAGGAATAGTATGTTTTTAAAAGATTAAGTGTTCAGTAATTGTTTAAATGAATGAAACAAAAATCATGTTTATATTTGCCATTTCTAGTCCCAACAAACCAAAATTTTACCTGACCAAAGTAATTAATATTCTATCATATTTTCAGTAAGAATAAATATGTTTCTATATTCCTTTTCAATACTTAAAACTATGCCACAAAGTAGAAGAGAAAATGCAGGATTATTAAGTAACATAATAAAAACTATACTGGTACCTAAACATTAAACTAAAGGCTATCTCTACTCTTTAGAGACATTATATATCTTTTTGCCATTGCTCAAAATATTTTTTGGAATTCTCCTTTATAACTGCCTTTAGTCCCAGGGTACTCTTTAGAAAAAAAACAAGTACAAGCTGAGCACCATCCATGTGAGTGAAGGGCTCTGTTAGAAGCCTGGAAGGGCTATTGGAATCCTAAAAATTAGCTCCCCCAAAAGAGTTTATAATCTAGTACAGAAACATACACACACATAAAATGAAGATGTGGAAGGGTATCTTGGAGTCATTAAAAAGTCTTCAGGAAAAGTGATACTTTATATCTTTAAGGAAGAGAAGGGAATAAGGAACCCACATTTACTATGTAAAAATTAACATGCTAGATACTTCACATTAATTTTAATACTAACAAAAGCCTATGACACAAGAATCATTATTCCACTTTACAGAGAAAGCAACTGAAGCCTTATTGTGTTTAATTCTAGGGCCTAGTTTAACAAAAAAATGTAATACTGCCTTAGGGTAAAAGGTAGGACGTAACTATTAAATAGTGAGGTCGATTTGCTGTGAGGCTTATAAACTGTAACTTCATCTTTAAAAGTATTGAAGAGTCTCAAATTTATATTCATAAGAGGAGGAAAAGTTTAAAACATTTTTATTATTTCGGTGACAATTCTAAAAACAAACCCCAAAAATGTACTCAACTCTTGCTAATCACTAATAATTTTCTTTCATAAAAGAATGAAATTTAAGAGTGAAAGTAAGAAAGAGCAGGTCCTACTATTATTTATTTCTGATTGTTAGAATTTATAATTAATTTTAATAGTTTTGATTATAAAAATGAGAATGATATGAAACATTATATCTTCAAGAGTCTCCTACTACATTAATTATAATTTTTTTGGAAAATGGAACTAATATTGTATGCCCACTATATTTTTTCTCCAAGTGACAAGAATTCATACCACTACCAAAAACAGAACACCCTATTTAACTCATCAAAATTGTTGGGTGATTTTTTTTTTTTTTTTTTTTACCTCAGCTATTTATTTTACTTAGGAAAAAATGCCTTTGATTCACACAGGGGTGGAATTAAACTAAGAAACTATGGGCACTAAATCTGCCTAAAGAGTGCTCATTAATAAAGGCACCTACTACACGCACAGCATTATACCTTGTTAGGCTCTACTTTAAAACTCAAATACAGAATATCACTATTATGCCCCCATAGTGAACTGGGGGGGTGTGGTACAATGAAAACAAGACTGGGACCCTGTTCTGCTGATGAGTTGTGAGACTCTGAACAAGTCAAGTGCCTCCCGGAATTCCAATTTTGTTATCTGTAAATAAAGTGAAGTCTTTTCAACATTAAAAAAAAAAAAAACTATTAGGTTGTTTCAAAAGTTCTGTCCGTTTTAATGTCATGTGTTTTTGTAGCTCCATATCTCAATAAATATTTATTCTACTGTTTCGTGGTATATACTGATCGATGGAGAATTTTGTACTCTATACATTGATGCTGTTCATTTTTTTTCTACTTTTAATTTT
>CAUYPK010125200.1:0-34057 GCA_963574355.1 Loris lydekkerianus | reverse complement strand
TGCTGGGTTTAGGTTTAGATTGTTCATTTTCCAATTCCATAAGATGGCTTGTGAGTTTGTTGATACGCTTTCTTTTCAGATATAGCCATCTAAAGTGATAAATTTTCCTCTCAGGACTGCTTTTGCTGTATCCCACGGGTTTTGGTAGCTTGTCTTCATTGTTTTTATGCTGAAGGAAGTTAATGATTTCCTCTTTTATTTCTTCCTGCACCCAACTGTCATTCAGCATAAGATTGTTTAATTTCCATGACTTTGTGTGGGGTTGAACATTTTTGTTGGAGTTTAGTTCCACCTTTAATGCCTTGTGATCTGAGAAGATACAAAGTAAAATTAATTCTTTTGATTCTGTTGAGGTTTGTTTTGTGTCCTAGGATATGATCAGTTTTGGAGAATGTTCCATGGGCTGATGAGAAGAATGTATATTCTTTAGCTTTGGGATGGAGTGTTCTATATACATCTATCAAACACAGTTATTCTAGGGTTTCATTTAAGTCCCTTATATCTTTGTTTAATTTCTGTTTAGAGGATCTGTCCAGCTCTGTAAGAGGAGTGTTGAAGTTCCCTGTTATTATGGTGTTGTAGGATATCATATTGCTCAGACTGAATGAGGTCTGTTTCAGGAATCTGAGGTGCATAAATGTTTGGAATTGAAATGTCTTCTTGTTGTATTATTCCCTTGACCAATATGAAGTGTCCATCATTGTCTTTTTTTTTACTTTGGTTGCTTTAAATCCACTTGTATCTGCAACTCCTTTTTTCATCTGAATTTCATTTGCCTGAAAAATTGTCTTCCAACCCTTAACTCTGAGTTTTAATTTCTCTTTTGAGGCTAGATGTATTTTCTGCATACAGCAGATGAATGGCTTGTGTTTTTTAATCCAATCAGCCAGCCTATGCTTCTTCAGTGGGGAATTCAAGCCATTAACGTTTATTGGCTTAGCACCTGTGGCTCAAGTGGCTAAGGCACCAGCCACATACACCTGAGCTGGTGAGTTTGAATCCAGCCTGGGCCCACCAAACAACAATGATGGCTGTAACCAAAAAATAGCTGGGCATTGTGGCAGGCGCCTATAGTCCCAGCTACTTGGGAGGGAGAGGCAGGAGAATTGCTTGAGCCCAGGAGTTGGAGGTTGCTATGAGCTGTGATGCCACAGCACTCTACTCAGGGTGACAGCTTGAGGTTCTGTCTAAAAAAATAATAATAATAATAATAAAAACACATTTATTGAGAGAATTTATAAGGGTGGTAGCATTCTATTCATCTTATTTTTTGAAAGTCCATTGCTTAGTTTTATCTTTTGCATCATTTTGGAAGCTAGGTTCTGTCCTTTAATTTCTGGGTGCTTACTTTGCTGGTAGTCCATTGTGATGGTCAGTGTATATAGAACAGGTTGAAGTATTTCCTGTAGAGCTGGTCTTGTTATGGCAAATTTCCTCAATGTTTGCATATCAGTAAGAGATTTGATTTCTCTGTCAATTTTAAAGCTTAGCTTAGCAGGATATAGAATTCCTTAACAACTTTTTAGAGGTTTTTAGTTTTGTTTCTACATTTTAATTTATTTCATTAAAAATTTAGTCAAATGGTTTTATGTTTTACAAATTCACCTCTGTCCATCCAAAAGGCCTAGAAGCAATAATATTCATAGCAATGAGCATACCAAGCCCTCAGGACTTGTTTTTTTGTTGTTGTTGTTTTTTTTCCTTGAAACAGAGTCTCACTTTGTTGCCCTAGGTAGAGTGCCCTGGTATCATACCTCACAGCAAGCTCAAACTCTTAGGTTCAAGTGATCCTCTTGCCTCAGCCTCCCAAGTAGCTGGGACTACGAGCACCCACCACAACGCCCGGCTAGTTTTCTATTTTTAGTAGAGAGAGGGTCTTTCTCTTGTTCGAGCTGGTCTCAAACTCCTGAGATCAAACAATCTACTTTGCCTCAACCTCCCAGACTGCTAGGATTATAGGTGTGAGCCACCACACCCGACCCAGATCTTGGTTTCTAAATATCATTCTCTGAGAAAAATTAGCAGAGCTATTTGGAAAAAGGGTTGGTTCCAGTGCTGGGGGAGAAAGTATACAAGATGAACCTGGAACTTCAGTACTTCCTACTGAAGATAAACCTGGAAATACTTAAAATAAATGATGAAAACTTGTTGAAAGGAGCCAACTAGAAGAAATTCTCAATACCCAAAGCTGGAACAAATGAGAGTGAAAAAAATAATGAGGGTAGCACCTGTGGTTCATTGGGTAGGGCACTGGCCCCATGTACCAAGGGTGGCAGATTCGAACCCGGCCCCAGCCAAACTGCAACAAAACAGAGCTGGGCATTGTGGCGGGCGCCTGTAGTCCCAGCTACTCGGGGGGCTGAGGCAAGAGAATCGCCTAAGCCCAAGAGCTGGAGGTTGCTGTGAGCTGTGACATCATGGCACTCTACTGAGGGCGATAAGTGAGACTGTCTCTAAAAAAAAAAAGAAAGAAAGAAAAAGTAATGATAGAGTTGGATTATAACTCAGAATAAAATATTCATGAATTCATATGTGAGAAGTTATTCCAAGACATGAATAAAAGGAAACAGAGTCCAGGTTCTGTTTGGGCAACGTGGCCTTTATTCTCTTGGGTGTGAGCCGGCTGAGTTCAAAAAAGAAATCAGCATGTGGGTTAAGGCCGGGTGGGAATATAAAGGGTTTGGGGGTGAAAATGTAGAAGGGATGAGGGAAATAGAAAATCATCATTAGGCAAACCACACAATCATAGCTGGTGTAGTGAAGAATCACTAAAATTAGTGGGCAAAATGATGATAAGGAAAGGATATTTTGTAGTCTCCCAGTATATTTAACACAAGATATTTACCAGTTACAAAGCAAAAAGAATAACTTTACGGCTCGGCGCCTGTGGCTCAAGGGGCTAAGGCACCAGCTACATACAACTGAGCTGGTGGGGGTCAAATCCAACCTGGGCCCGCCAAACAACAATGACAGAGGCAACTAAAAAACAGCCAGGCGTTGTGGCGGGCGTCTGTGATCCCAGCTACTTCGGAGGCAGAGGCAGGAGACTCGCTTGAGCCCAGGAGTTGGAGGTTGCTGTGAGCTGTGATGCCGTGGCACTCTACCTAGGGTGACAGCTTGAGGCTCTGTCTCAAAATAAATAAAAATAAAAAAGGATAACTTTACACTGGAGAAACATGGCAGATACCACCTCAACAAAGTGACGATAGCTGACATCACCAGTAATAAGATACACACACACACAAGAGGCATGTCCAGAAAGTATCCAGACGTTAATATATATAATAAGAAATCACATATTATGTATCTCTTAACATGTGGCTAAGAAGGGCACATCGCTTGTGTGGTACTGCCAAAAAATACATAATGCATAAAATTGACAGACCCGAGGAAACTGCTATGGTTTGAATGGGTTCTCCGCTCAAAGATTATGTGTAAGAAACTTAATCTTTAATCTGACCGTGTTGGGAGGTAAGACCTAATGAGAAGTATTTAGGTCCTGAGAATTGCACCCTCATGAATGGGTTAATGCTTACTATTTACAAGGCTTGAAGCTACACGTTTGATCTCTTCCTCTATACAACCTTTCAAGGGAGCGCAATCAGTTTATCTTAATCTATTTTGTGTTGCTATAACAGAATACCTGACTCTGGGTAATTTGTAATAAACAGAAATTTATTTGGCTCACATTTCTTGAGGTTGAGAGAAGTCCTAGGACGCAGGGCCTGCATTTGGTGAGCATCTGATGAGGGCCTTGTTTTGTAATCCCAGGGCGGGAGTCAAGAGGGTGAGAGAGAGCAAGAGATCTGACTGGAAGCCCTGAGACCTTTTATAAACATTAATCCATTCTTTTTTTTTTTTTTTTTTTTTTTTTTTGAGACAGAGTCTCACTCATTCTGGTCACCCTGGGGTTGAGTGTTGTGGCATCATCCTAGCTCACAGGAATCTCAAACTCTTGGGCTCGAGCAATCCTTTTGACTTAGCCTCCAGAGTAGCTAGGACTACAGGCCCCTGCCACAACACCCGCCTAATTTTTTCTATTTCTAGTAGAGCTCTTGCTCAGGCTGGTCTTGAACTCCTGAGTTTAAGCAATCCACCTGCCTTGGCCTCCCAGAGTGCTAGCATTACAGGTGTAAGCCACTGCACCTAGTGATATTAATCCATTTTTGAGGGTGAAGCCCTAATGACTTAAACTGTTCTCATTAGGCCCCACCTCCCAACACTTGCTGCAATGGGGATTGTGTCCAACAAATACTTTTGGGGAGGACACAGTCAAACCATCGCAAGCTCCACTTTCCAGACTGGAAATTTAGGTTTCACAGATGGGGATTTGAGCCTAGGTGGCAGTTCAGAGCCTGTGTCTTTTGATTATATCAGTGGAGGATAGTTTAGCTCAGGGGCACTTAAGAGTGCAGACCCCTTCAAGAGGTAGCCTATGTCTATAGTCCCAGCTACTGGAGAAGATGCTTGGGCCCAGAGGGTTGAATTAAGTCTGGCCAACATAGCAAGACTCCCCTCCCCCACCAAAATAATAATAATAATAATAATAATTAATAATAAAGAGGCAGCCTATGGTGGTACAGGTGGGGGCAGGGAGGCTAAGCAGAATTTTGCTCCTGGGAAGACCAGGAAGGGTGTACTGAGGCCCCTCTACCCTAGTGGTTGTGCCAGGCCTGGCCTGGGCAAGAAGGATGCAGCTTCCTGCTCTCAGCAGGAGCAGGGCTGGTGCTGTTAGCAAGTCATCTGCCTCTTTCCAGAAAGCATCTAGGGCAACTTTTACAGATTTTTAGGATAAAAACAATAAAAACCAGCAAGCAGAGATTGGAGTAGAGGAATAGTAATCACCTAAGAAGGGGAGTTTAGAAAGCTTGGGATTATAGAAAGGCGCACTGCGGAGCCTATGCAATGCTTGTTTGAAGGAAGGGTGACGGTTAATGGTTCCTGTGGGCCCTCTGGTGGACATAAAGGGAAAGAACACGTAATTTGTTCAGCATACACTTCTTAGGCACCCATCATGGGGTAGGGCAGGGGGTCCTCAAACTTTTTAAACAGGAGGCCAGTTCACTGTCCCTCAGACCGTTGGAGGGCCGGACTATAGTTAAAAAAAAACTATGAACAAATTCCTATGCACACTGCACATATCTCATTTTGAATTAAAAAAAAAAAAAATGGGAGCAAAGACAATATTTAAAATGAAGAACTAAAGTTAAATCAACAAACTTACCAGTATTTCAATGGGAACTATGGGCCTGCTTTTGGCTAATGAGATGGTCAATGTCTGGTTCCATATTTGTCACTGCTAGTGGTAACAAGTGATGCAGGTGTGCATCAGTTAGTCCCGAGACTGAGAGGAGGAGTGGAGAGACAGAGAGGAGGGGAGTCGGAGAGAGCCACACACGTTCCGCACATGCACACTGTAGCAGGACAGGCGGTGGTGGCAAAAACACCCTGAGGGCAGGATCAATGTCCTCCGCCGGTGGGCCATAGTTTGAGGACCCCTGGGGTAAGGTAAGGACTGTGCTCTGAGATTCTGGAAATCCGAAATAGGAAGGGCCTCACTGAAGGTTGCCCAGCACCAGCCACAGGTCCTGGGTCATTCCATAACACCGCGGGAACTCCTCCTCCTTTTGATTGGATGAAACCTCAGAAGGTAGGTTGGGATGTGAAGAGGGGGAAAGCACCGGCCCTGCAGTCATCAGCCCTGGCCTTGACTCCCAGCTCCACCCACTGCTTGCCATGTGAAGTTATAAAAGTCCCTCAGGTGCTCAGGGCCTCCATGTCCTTATCCATAAAATAGGGTTATCATAACACCCACTTCTTGAGAACTGTGAGAGTTAAATGAATTGACGGATGTCAAGGGCAGAAAATGATGCTTGGCTCATGGAAAAGGCAGAATTCTCAGGGAGAAGAAATGGAGGCCCAAAGAGGGGGACAGCCCTGTCCAATGTCATCATCCAGCTCAATAGGGCAGGGTAGGAAATGAATTAGGCTTCAGAAAAGTTTAAAAGCTTCTGTCTCCAACCAAGAGATGATGTTGTTAGTAAGGGTGTTTTTATTGGGGAAGTCAGCTCTCTTTCTCTCTCCAGGTGGGCTTGGCTGTCATTGGCTCTGCCTCACCCATCCTGGGGCAAAGAGATCCTCCTGGGCCTGGGGTCTCAAAGGCCCAGAGCAGGTCACACATACTCCAGGGGAGTACCCTTAGAGGCTTTCCTCCCCATTTCTGTCTCCCAACCCTGCAGGCAGTAATTATCCAGTCTTTGGCATTGAGCTGTGTATGCTGAGCTATGGGGAGAAGGTCCAGAACCGTGAGGGTGTAGAGGAGAAATCAGTCTGCCCACTGGGCCTTTTTCTTACCTCTATTTGAAGATAGTCATGGAACCTCAAATTGTTGGGAGAGTTCAGTAAGTTAATATGTAGAAAAGCCTTACATAGTGCCTGGTTCATCGGAACTATGACTAGTAGTATCTTCATCCTTCAAAGTTCAGGGTGGATGTCACTTCCTCCAGGAAGCTTTCCCTGACTTTGCTAGGCTAAGTTTGGTGCCTGAATCTCCTGTGCATCCCTGTTCTTTCTGATCACTCAGAGTTATAATTGTTCTTATATTTGTTTTTGGTTTCTTGTTTTGTTTTTTGCAGTTTTTGGCTGGGGCCAGGTTTGAACCCACCACCTCCGGTATATGGGGCCAGCACCCTACTCCTTGAACCACAGGCGCCACCCTGTTCTTATATTTGTCTTTGTTCCATACTCAACAGTGAGCCACAAGGAGGGATTGTGCCACATCTTGTTTACTGTTGTATCCTCAATATGGCAGGTGCAGGTAGGAGTGACAAATCTATTTTAGATGAATGGGTGAGGTTGATAAGAGCTGGGGGATTCAAGGATGAGGCCCTCTATGCCACTTAATGTGTTTGATGTAAGCTCTCAGACTTTCAGTCTCCCTACCCCAAATGAAATGGAACTTAAAATAGCCCCTACCTAATAGCACTGATGTAAGGAGTAAATGAGAACAGCACAACACCTGGCACATCACAGGTGCTCCATGAACACAGGTGCTTCATTGCTCTTCTGACAGTTCCAGATTAAATACCCCCTACTTGTCCAGGCCTCTCCCAGAGAACTTCAGTCCTTGCTTTGGACTCCCTGAGTCTGCTGCTCTTTCATCCTCCCCAGGGCCTTTGCCTTACCTGTCAGACTATCCAGCACTCAGTCCAGGGCCTGATTCAGAGATGTGCTTGGGAAATGCTGCAGAAGAACGCTGATGCCTGGCTACCTCACATGGAGGTCCTGTGTAGCCTTCCTTCTCTCTAGATTGCCCTTTCCTTTCCTCTCAGCCTACATAACCCTCTTCTCATCCATCAAGACATAGACCAAATGAAATCTTCCCCCAAGAACTCCTTGCTGAGCTGCCCATTGCTGTGACCTTCATTCCCTTGGAAATCCTAAAGCTCTGACTGCTTCTACCAATAACTTGCAACTTGCACATAGGGCTTTTCAGCTTGGTACATTTAGGTTTGTTGGTATGTTTTGTTGGATAATTCTTCTCTTTCCGTGCTATATTACCAATGAAATTTTGTTTTCTAGTGAGGCTGAAGGCATTTACCAACACTTATCATGAGGGAAAGGCAGTTCTTCTCCAAACAGCTGTGCATAGCACATGGAGCATGTTAGGTATGTATAAAATTATTCTAGGTCTTGCACAGATGGAGCAAGAAGGTGGCCACCTGCAAGCCAAGGAGAGAGGCCTCAGAGGCAACCAATCCCATTGGTACCTTGTTCTTAGACTTCTAGCCTCCAGAACTGTGAGAAAGTAAATTTCTGTTGTGGAAGTTCCCCTCCAAAAAAGTTATTCTATTTGTTCCCTGCCTACTGCAAAAAAGGATTTTAAAACAGAATAAGGTTTGCCATTTAGATAATATTTTAGCTATAGCAATTTTCTAGTCTGGATATTATACTACAGGTATATAAAATGTCACCATTCAGGAAAGCTGGATGAAGGGCACATAGGACTCTATTTTTGTACTACTTTTATAATTTCCTATAAGTCTATAATTATTTTAAAATAAAAATGTTTAAAGGGTTTGAGCCTGATTAAATATATAAAATTATTATATATATTTAATATTATGTCATTAAATATGAAAACAATATCTAATTAGATAAGACATGCATACTTGACTATGCATGCTTATTTATTAATAATTTTTATAATATCAAAAAAGCTTAATAATAGCCTAAATGTATAACCTTAGGGGATTGTTTTTGAGAACAGCAGTAGCATCCATACAATGGAATACTATGTAGATACCAGAAAGCAACAAGTAGAATTGTATTTATTATTTTGGGAAAATTTTACCGATATCTTGGTGGGCTAAAAATACCAAATAATATTTCTAGTCTGGAAAGATATTCATTAAAACATTAAAAGTGATTGTCTCAGGGCAGTGGGATTGCAGAAGATTTTTTATATTTCTTTTTTACTAATCTATTCCATTTCTCTTCAATGCAAATATTATTTGTTCAGTAAAACATTTAAGAAGTAGAGATTACCTGGGCACGGTGGCTCACGCCTGTAATCCCAGCACTTGGGAGGCTGAGGCAGGTGTATTTCCTGAGCTCAAAAGTTCTAGACCAGGGGTCCTCAAACTTTTTGAACAGGGGGCCAGTTCACTGTTCCTTAGATGGTTGGAGGGCCAGACTATAGTTTAAAAAAAAAAAACAACTATGAACAAATTCCTATGCACATTGCACATATCTTATTTTGAATAAAAGAAAAAAGGAAAAATACAATATTTAAAATGAAGAACTAAAGTTAAATCAACAAACTTATCAGTATTTCAATGGGAGCTATGGGCCTGCTTTTGGCTAATGAGATGGTCAACGTCTGGTTCCATATTTGTCACTGTTAGTCATAACAAGTGATGCAAGTGTGTCAGTCCCGAGACTGAGAGGAGTCCAGAGACAGAGAGGAGGGGAGTAGGAGAGTGTAGCACACATTCCACACATGCGCACTGTAGCAGGACAGGCAGCGGTGGCAAAAACACCCGAGGGTTGCTGGATCAATGTCGTAGGCCTTAGTTTGAGGACCCCTGTTATAGACCAACCTGAGCAAGAGCGAGACCCTGTCTCTAAAAAAAAAAAAAAAAAAAATAGCAGGGTGCTGTCGTGGCAGGCCCCTGTAGTCCCAGCTACCTGGGAGGCTGAGGCAAGAGAATTGCTTGAACCCAAGAGTTTGAGGTTGCTGTGAGCTGGAATGCCACGGCACTCTACTGAGGGCGACATAGTGAGACTCTGTCTGAAAAAAAAGTAGAGATTATATAATGTTTTGAAGGGGATAATCAGCAAAGGAGGAGAAAATTAATAGTACCAGGAGTCCTGAGTGAGGTGGCTTACAGCAGTTGAGGTCCTGACAGACCCAACAAAAGGGGAACTAGGACCTAGTGAAATCCCCCCTGCATAAAAGTCCCTGGGAGAGTCTGACGTTTTCTTCTAGGACATAGAATTCCCGAAAGGCTGCGCCGAAGCAATCTGGCTTTAAACTAGCAAACTAGCTTTCAGTCTAGCAATTGACTAGACTTATAGCTCGGTTGTGACTCTTCCATTCATTAGGTGAGCGACCTTGAGCAAAACTCTGCCCCTCTCAGAGGCTCAGTACTTCCGTCTATAACATAAATGGAGATGGACTTCAAAGTCTCCAAGACCTTTCCCAGCTCCATCACGCTAGATTACTTAGCAGTTGACTGGCTAGCTTTCCCAAGTCTTCGGCGGCAAGACAGCCGCGGAGTAGCGCCGCGGTCGCGGAGGGGTTAACACCGGCCGGCCCCGCCCCAGAAGAACTTCCCCCGCCCGAGTTGTACCCTTGATCCCGCCCCCAGGCCGTGCGTCCACCGGAAGTGCCCGCGCGCGGGCAGCTCACTTCCGCCCGGCAGGTGACAGCCGCGGGGCTCGGAGCGGCGGGCAGCACAGACGCACCGGGAGAGCGGGAGGAGAAGGCCGCGGACATTTTGCTGCCGAGCCGAACCGAGCCTTAGCGTCGGGAGCCGTTCGGACCTGCGGGTGAGGAAGCAGGGAGCCCCGCGAGTCAGGAGAAGAAGTGGGGCAGGGAGTCGGGAAGGGGGGGGTCTGAGGTGAGGTGTTTGCCGGGTCAGAGGTCATGAAGAGGACGCTGCGCTAGGGGGGCGCGAGCTGCGTCCCCGGCCCGGATAAAGCGGAAACGCTGCGGGTTCATTCATTCACGCCCATTTGGCCGCCACGGGTTCCCTGGCCGCCTCAGTTCCGCAGCCCCTGCTGGAGTATCCGCCCAGAGACTCCTAGACTTAGGCCCCGCGGAGCCCACCTCTGGCCCGAGGAAAAACTCTTTGGGCTATGACTTATCACTTCACACTTCTGTGGCCATCCTGAGGCCTCCTTGTTCAAGGCCTTAACTCTTTGCCTAGGTTCAAAAAAAAAAAAAAAAAAAAAAGTCAAGAAACGCCCGTGCCACCTGCTCCCAGATAGGCTTGTGCTTGATTTCCCTGTTTGAGCCTCAGGGACAAATTGACTGAACGGCAACACCTGTAATAATGCTAAAATACACCGAGTCCTCGCTTCGCTGATTGGTTATTGAGTCCCAGTGCTAAACACTTTACTTAGTTAGAATGCCACCTTTAAGCCTCTCAGCAACCCTTGTGAGGTGGCTACTTGTGTTATCCCCATTTTATCGACAAGAATTCTGAGGCCCAGAAAGGTTAAATCACTCACGCAAGGTCAGTTTAGTAATGGAGGCAGGGCCAGGGCTCCTACCCTTGCTTTCAGGGACCCAAGAAGTGCAGAGACAAAGGAGTGGCTAGAGCAGGGTTGAGATGTAGGGGCTACTTAATATTTTTAGCTGCTGTTGTATTTGTTTGAGTCTATGTCAATATGTAACCTTATTGCTTCTTGTTCGATTTCCATAAAGGGCATTTGATTCACTTTCTCTAGCATGAAACAATCCTGCAGGCTGTTTATAAGTGATTTACCTCGCAGGGCTAGAGTTTAAGATTTTCCTGACAGATAAGGAACTATGAGGCACAAAACAGGTTATCGGTGAAGCTAATTGAAGAATATCCAGAACCTCTCTTGAGAGTGGTTGATCTGCATTTCTTTCAGTGTGAGGAGAGAGGAACCACATGACCCCTACAGGATGTTTGGGCCCTTGACTAGGGAAGAAAGTACCCAAAGGAAGGGTCTTTGCCTTTCTGAGAAATGTGCAGGCCCCGTGACCTCTTGCTGGGGAGAGCATATTTTGCCTGGTAGATAAGGAGATGGTTTGCTGGCTGGAGGGCTCTGTCTGCTCTTCGAGTATGAGTCTTATTCCTTTGTAGACATTCACTTCAATTCTGCCTTAGTTTCCTTGACAGCACAAGAAAGGCCTATCACCTTCCTACTCTCTGGTCAGTGTTATAAGTCTTAATAAACTTGTGAAGGTTTCCACATGCTTCTGAAGTACCTTTTTTTTTTCTTAACTCTATGAATTTGTTCCTCCTGTTTCATTGAATTCACAGAAACTTAATAGTGTCACCTTATCCCTATCCTTCCAAGGGAGGATTTGAGATGAAGGGACTTGTCACAGATGATAGGAACATTAGCAGAGCTCAGAGCCTTTGGCTCCCGGTCCTGAGTCAAGGCCACCAGTCTCATCGGACCTCTTAGAAACTGTCATGAGGAGCGGCTTCAGTACTCAAAGAATGTGTATTGAGTGTGAGTTTGAGCAGATGCTTGAGCAGATACTGAGCTGCTTGAAGGGTTCAGAGGTATAATGGAAAGAGTACTGCCTGATGCTCTGTCGGTCAGCCTTGGATTTGACCCAGCTCAGCAGCTTCCCAGAAGTATGACCTGGATAATTTGCTTAAGCGCAGCCTCCTTTGCCACAGCTCTAAAATAATATCACCCCTTCCTTCTCCCCAACCCTGATTTGTGCAGAGCTTATTGTGGGTGCCTCTACCTTAAGCCAGTTGAAGCCTGCTGGGGGCCTGTGAAGAATGCTGTCATCCCTGGCTTGAGGGGTGTTATTTCCTTCTGCAAATAGAGGCCTTCATGTACTTAAGACTTCTACCCTTCTTGTTTCACTTCTTAAAAGTAGTTCAGAACAACTTTAGTCTGTTGGTTCTACTGGCTCTGGGTATGGACTGTTCATCTTTTTCTAGTCATTCTCTGACAGTGTTATGTGTCTTAACTGCTCACTTCCTGAATCCCCCCCTTCCCCACTCCTGCACTCTGTCTGGCACCAAAGTATGACTTGCTGACAGTAAACAAGCATGACTTGGGTATGGGTTTTGAAAGTTAAGGGGCATCAGTTCTGAAGATGTTTCTTTTTTCTGAACAAGTCTCTTTGCCTAAGATAGATCATTGATATCACAGTTCAGAAATGATTTTTCTTATATCTCTTGACACAGAAAGGAACAAATACTAGAGAGAAAATATCAACTGAACAGTTGGGGAATCTGGGAATCCTTAAAAAATCCTGCTTGAAAATCCACCAGTGATTCTCAGTTGCCCTCAGGCTAAAACTCAAATTCCTTAGCCTGACTTTCAAGGCCTTTTGAACTCTGATCTCTGTCTGGCTCTCTTCCCTTATCTCTTCTACTCCATGCTTCCACATTCTCCCAAGCTCCAGTCAAACTCAGCTGCTTGCCAGTTCTGCAATCCCCAATCTTTACACCTCTCAGTCTTTGCTTTGTGCTGTTCCCTTTGCTCAAACCCATTTTGTGTTCCCCCCACCTTTGCTGGACTACTACTTGGTGCTTCTCATCTGGTTGCTGCCCCACATTGCAAGCCTGAGCTAGATGTTCCTCCTTGATGGTCCTGTAGCAATAATCATAGAGGGTTGTGATTGTGTTTACTTGGCTGTGTTCTAAGTCAATATACTCTTAAACCTTGACAAGGACTTGTGTCTTGCTTTGTTTTTTAACTGTTTTATTCTATTTTTATTTTTTGTTGTTGTTGCACTTTGGCTGTGGCCGGGTTTGAACCCACCACCCTCGGTATATGGGGCTGGCGCCCTACTCACTGAGCCACAGGCACCACCCGGCAAGGACTTGTTTTAACTGTGTCTCCAGCACCTAGTGAGATGTCTGGCACACAGTTGGTGCTCAGTATATGTTCGGTGAATGAACAAATAAATATTGTATTGAATTGTTAGGATTGCTTGACTCCTAAGGAATTCAAAGCATTTTCTAGGTGATCTATCCATGCTCATGTCACTTTGTGAAGATGGAAAAATCTGATCAGAAGTGGATTGACTACTTTTAAACTTCACTTGTTACCACCAGTGAGCAACCAGAGTGCTCCGAGACCTCCAAGACCTGGGAGTTTGGTGGGAGCAGGGAGGTGGTAAACTTCTCCCTGGGTAGTAGTAATAGTGGCTAACATATACTTTGTCTGTATTGACTTGTTTTAGCCTCACAGATCCCTCAGGTATGTAACATTGTAGTTCCCATTTTACAGTTGTGGTGTGACTGTGTCTGCTGTGTCTTGTAGAACCTAGGAGAGCTCCTATTATACCTGTCCACCTTCCCTTTCCAACCCTTTATTCTTATATTATCTCCTGTTACATGGTAGAGCTGTGGAGGGATGTGGTAGTGGTTCTGTACTCCCAGTCCTCATGCTCTTTGGGTGTTTAGCCTTTGGCTTGACCTCTTACCTCCCTCAGGAAGGTCTCCCTGAAGTTGGGAGGTCTCTTCTAGGTAAATTAGTGGCTGGTTGACTGCAGAAGGCCCAGAGTTCATCAACACCAGGATGCCTTAGTCATTGACTCTCTAGGTTACTATCTGCCTCTGGTGTGGATTCTTGAGTTGGAAGATGATAGATTTGGAAGTGAGGTTTCAAAAAGTTTAAAACCTCATGCCTGTAATCCTAGCACTCTGGCAGGCCAGGTTGAGGTGGGGAGTGGTGCTGGGTATTGCCTGAGCTCAGGAGTTTGAGACCAGCTTGAGCAAGAGTGAGACCTCATCACTATTAAAAATAGAAAAACTAGCCAGATGCTGAGGCAGGTGCCTGTAGTCCCAGCTACTCAGGAGGCTGAGGGAAGAGGGTCACTTGAGCCCAAGAGTTTGAGGTTTCTGTGAGGTATTATGCCATAGCACTCTACTGAGGTGACAAAATGAGAGTCTCAAAAAAAAAAAAAAAAAAAAAAAGGTTAAAACTAAATCTTTAATGTTCATTTTCAGCACAATAGCTGGGTTCTGTGCAGGACTAGATGTGGAAGGGTGATAGTTTTTGCTCCCTTCTTGCTTTTAGGATCTTAAGCATATTGAGAATGGAATGACAAAATTTCAGGATAGCCAGTTGCTGGACCACTGCTTCTGTGGTGGCCAGATCTCTAAGTGTTGGGTGGCCAGGTGCTGAGACACTGAGAGCACAGACTTCATAAGTCCAGTGTTCACTCATTCATTCAGTATTTATTGAGGCCTGCTGGTGCCTGGTGCTGGGCTGTGCTGATAGGTGAACAAGATGTAGTTTCTGCCTTTGGGTTGTTTACTTTGTTCTAATGGGAGAGAGAGACAAAAAAGAAAAAGAAAACAAATGCAATGATTAGAGAAACCAAGCCATGAGGGAAACAAAACACATAACATACCCAAAGCCTATTAAAATGTAAGTCAGATCTCAGGACACTTGGCACAAAACCCTCCAGTGGCTTCCAGCTCACTCAAAGTTAAAGCCAGAATCCTCATCTTTAATCTAAAGGCCCCTTCATTTTCCTCGGACTTCATGACCCATGGTTCCTTACTGTTCCCTCAGCCACATTTGCCTCCCTGCTATTCCTCAGACATGCCAGGCACACTTCTACCTTTGCGCTGGCTATTCTATTGCCTAGCAGGCTCTTTCCCAGATGATGTCGCCTGTCACCTTTTCAAGGAGGCCTTCTGTGTTCACATTAGTTAAATTTCAGCGTCCCTCTTTCCCCTACCCCAGTCCTCCTTCCCTGCTCTTTTTTCCTCCATAGCACTTAATCACTTATCTAAGACAGTGTGCATTTTACTTGTCTTGTTTATGATCTCTGTCCCTCTTTAGGATATAAGCTTCATAAAGGAAAGTATTTTTGTCTGTTTCGTTCAGTGCTATTTCCCCAGCATGTAGAACAGTGGTTCTCAACCTTCCTAATGCTGTGACCCTTTAATATAGTTCCTGTGGGTCTCGACCCACTGGTTAAGAACCACTGATGTAGAACAACTGCTGGTACATGGAATATGCTCAGTAAATGGATGAGTAAGAACACTGGGGCATGGAGCCAGAGAAGTACTTGAAGGTAGTGCATGTAGGGAAGGTGTCTTTGAAGTGAGGTCATCTAAGCTGAGATTTGAAGGATAAATTGGAGTATCCAGGAGAGGATAATCTAGGCAGAAGGATCAACAAGTGCAGAAGCAATGAAGAGCCTGGCAGTCAGAGGAACACAGAGGGCCTGGAGACCTGGGGGCAAGGGCTTGGCCATGCTCAAGTCACAGCCTGTGTCAGAGTTCCCTACCTCCCATAGCTCTGTCACTCTCTGAGCTGATGCCCAGGGACCTGGCCACACTGGAGATGTGGCTACATGACCTCCTATCCTTGCTCTTTCTTCTCTCATCATTTATTTACTTGTCTTACATGTATTGGCTATAAATGGGCTGGATGTCTGGCATTTTCTTTCTTTTTGAGACAAAGTCTCACTTTGTCACCCTTGGTAGAGTGCTGTAGCATCATATCTCACAGCAACCTCAAATTCCTGAGCTTAAGTGATTCTCTTGCCTCAGCCTCCCAAGTAGCTGCGACTATAGGTGCCTGCCACAACACCTGGCTATTTTTTTTTAGAGACGGAGTCTCACTCTGGCTCAGGCTGGTCTCAAACCTGTAAGCTCAAGCAACGCACCTGCCTTGGCCTCCCAAGTGCTGGGATTACAGGCATGAGCACCACAACTGGCTTTTTTTTTTTTTTTTTTCTGAAACAGTCTCACTCTGTCCCCCTAGATAGAGTGCCACGGCAGCATCATAGCTCACAGCAACCTCAAACTCCTGGGCTTAAGTGAGCCTCCTCTTTAGCTTCCCAATTAGCTAGGGGTAGAAGGCACTTGCCATAATGCCTGGCTAGTTTTTCTTTCTTTGTTTTTTTTTTACAACGAATTCTATTTATTTATTTTTATTTTATTTTATTTGAGACAGAGCCTCAAGCTGTCACCCTGGGTAGAGTGCTGTGGCATCACAGCTCACAGCAACTTCCAACTCCTGGGCTCAAGCGATTCTCCTGCCTCTGCCTCCCAAGTAGCTGGGACTACAGGCACCTGCCACAATGCCCAACTAATTTTTGGTTGCAGCCATCGTTGTTTGGTAGGCCTGGGCTGGATTTGAACCTGCCAGCTCAGGTGTATGTGGCTGTTGCCTTAGCCGCTTGAGCCATAGGCGCCAAGCTCTGGCTAGTTTTTCTATTTTCTTTTTATTTTTTTTGAGACAGAGTCTCATTTTGTCATCCTCTGTAGAGTGCTGTAGTGTCACAGTTCACAGCACCTTCAAACTCTTGAGCTTAACCGATTCTCTTGCCTCAGCCTCCCAAGTAGCTGGGAGTATAGGCACCCTCCACAACACGTGGCTATTTTTAGAGATGAGGTCTTGCTCTGGCGCAGGCTATTTTTTGGTTGTAGTTGGCCCAGGCTGGATTCAAACCCACCAGGTCCGGTGCATGTGGCTGGCGCCCTATACAGGCACCAAGCCGAGTTTTTCTATTTTCAGTAGAAAAAAGATCTCACTCTTGCTTAGGTTGGTCTCCCAACTCCTGAGCTCAAGCAGTCCACCTACCTCGGTCTCCCAGGGTGCTGAGATTATAGGCATGGGCCACCATGCCTGGTAATTCTTTTTTTCCTTTGGTATTTTAGTATAGTCAAAACAGTGGAGCAAATGTATCTGTGATTCAGGTGAACCCAGTGGATGGAACATTGAGAATCTGCTCTCTAGCAGAGGTTGGTTTACAAAATACAAAATTTCCCCAAGAAAGGAGTTGAGCAGTAGTCATTCAACTATTTATTGAATATCTGCTGTTTGCCAGATACAGTCTAGGAGTTAGGAATACAGTAGGGAACAAGATGGACAAAATCCTTGCCAGCATGGAATTTACATTATGGAGAGAGAAAAAATAGACAATAATAGTACTTTTTTTTTTTTTTTTAGAAAGAGCCTCAAACTGTCGCCCTGGGTAGAGTGCTGTGGCATCACAGCTCACAGCAACCTCCTACTCCTGGGCTCAAGCAATTCTCCTGCCTCTGCCTCCCAAGTAGCTGGGACTATAGGCACCGGCCACACGCCTGGCTGGTTTTTTTTGTTTGTTTGTTTGTTTTTTATGTGACGGGTACCTATAGTCTCACCTACTCAGGAAGTTGAAGGAAGAGGATCACTTGAGCCCAAGAGTTTGAGGTTGCTGTGTGCTATGATACCACAGGATTCTAGCCTGGGTGACAGAGTGAGACTCTGTTTCATAAAAAAAAAAAGAGAGAGAGAGCCATCATGCATAGTGGACAAATCACCTAGCTTTTCTTTTTTGGAAGGGACCACTTAACTTTTTTTTTTTCTTTTGGCCAGGGCCAGGTTTGAACCCCCCATCTCTGGCACCCTGCTCCTTTGAGCCACAGGCGCCACCCATTGTTAACTTATTTTATTTACCCTTTCAAGAATAGTCATTTGCAAACACTCAAATATTTTATTTTATTTTATTTTATTTTATTTTATGAGACAACCTCAAGTGGTCACCCTGGGTAGAGTGCTGTGGCATCACAGCTCACTGCACAACTCCTGGGCTTAAGCGATTCTCTTGCCTCAGCCTCTCAAGTAGCTGGGACTACAGGTGCCCGCCACAACACCTGGCTGTTTTTTGGTTGTAGTTGTCATTGTTTGTCGGGCCCAGGCTGGATGAACCCACCAACTCTGGATATGGCTGGCGCCTTAGGCACTTGAACTACAGGCAGACACTGAGCCAACAATCAGATATTTTATTAAAATTCTTTTTCTGTTCTTGTTTTCTTTTTTTTATTTCATTACTTATATTACAGAAGTGTGGGTAATCTGGAAAGCTGCATTTTTTTTTTTACAAAACAAAAAACTTACATAATTGAACAGAGAAATAACATTTTTACAATAACTGTTGAGAGTTCAGTATCTCACTTTCAGTAATAGATAAGTGAGAAAATAAAGGACTTAAATAATATGATAAACCAACTAGATCTGACAGACATATACAGACCACTCTCCCAAACAACAGCAAACACATTCTTCTCAGTGCCCCTGAGACGTTTTCCAGGATAAACCCTATGTTAGGCTATAAATTAAGTCCTAATAGTTTTTTTTTTCTTTTTTTTTTTTAAGTTTTTTTGAACCAGGTTACTTTGATTGTACCCTGCACAATCCCCTCCTTTCTTCCTTCTTCTCTCCTCTTCCCCCTCTCCCCACTGTGTAGTAGGTCATTAATTGTCCTCATATCAAAACTGAGTACATAGGATTCTTCTCCATTCTTGTGATGCTTTACTAAGGATAATGTGTTCCACTTCCATCTGGTGTAGATGAAGACAGATGAATGGATAACAAACATATGAAAAAAATATTCTTCGTCTGTCTACAAAAAATTAAACATCTTCTAGTTCGTTGTAGATAGTAGTGATCCAGCTAGTGTCCGATTCAAAATATGCAAATATCCTTTCCCATGGTGTATTTACATGTTAATACAAAACATGTATCTTCATCTTTTTTAATGGCTGAATAGTATTCCATGGTGTACATACACCACAGCTTGTTAATCCATTCCTGTGTTGGAGAGCACAAATGCTGTTTCCACATTTTAGCGATTGTAAATTGAGTTGCAGTAACAGTCTAGTGCAAGTGTCCTTATGGTAAAAGGATTTTTTTTCTTCTGGGTAGATGCCCAGTAATGGGATTGCAGGATCAAACAGGTGTTCTAGTTTGAGTTCTTTGACAGTTCTCCATGTTTCCTTTTTTCTTTCTCTCTTTCCTTTTTTTTTTTTTTTTTTTTTTAGAGATAGATTCTCACCTTATTGCCCTCAGTAGAGTGCCATAGAGTCACACAGCTCACAGCAACCTCCAACTCCTGGGCCCAGGCAATTCTCCTGCCTCAGCCTCCCAAATAGCTGGGACTACAGGCACCTGCCACAATGTCTGTTTCTTTGTCACAGTTCAGCCAGGGTCGGGTTCAAACCCGCGACCCTCGGTATATTGGGCCAGCACTCTACCCATTGAGCCACAGGCACCACCCAGTTCTCCGTATTTCCTCCCAAAAGATCGTATCAGTTTGCAAAGCCACCAGCAGTGTAAAAGTGTTCCCTTCTCCACATCCATGCCAGCATCTGCAGCTTTGAGATTTTATGATGTGGGCCATTCTCACTGGGGTTGGGTGATATCTTAGAGTGGTTTTGATTTGCATTTCTCTAATAATTAGGAACAATGAGCATGTTTTCATATGTTTGTTAGCCATTCGTCTGTCTTCTTTAGAAAAGGTTCTATTCATCTCTCTTGCCCATTGATATAAGGGATTGTTGGCTTTTTTATGTTGATTTGAGTTCCTTGTAGATACTAGTTATCAAGCTATTGTCTGATTCAAAATAAGCAAATATCCTTTCCCATTGTCTAAGTTGTCTATTTGCTTTGGTTGTTGTCCCCTTAGCTGTACAGAAGCTTTTCAGTCTAATTAAGTCCCATTTGTTTATTTCTGTTGTTGTTGTAATTGCCATGGAAGTCTTCATAAAGTCTTTCCCCAGGCCAATATTTTCAAGTGTTTTTCCCATGCTTTCCTTGAGGATTTTTATCGTTTCATGCTTTAAATTTAGGTCTTTTATCCATCTTGAATCAATTTTTGTGAGTGGAGAAAGGTGTGGGTCCAGTATCACTCTTTTTTTTTTTTTTTTTTTTTTGCAGTTTTTGGCCAGGACTGGGTTTGAACCCGCCACCTTTGGCATATGGGGCCAGCACCCTACTCCTTTGAGCCACAGGCACTGCCCCCAGTATCAGTCTTTTACATGTGAATATCCAGTTCTCCCAGCACCATTATTGTTTTTATTTTTATTTAATTTTATTTATTTATTTTTTTTTTTTGAGACAGAGTCTCAGGCTGTCACCCTGGGTAAAGTGCCAAGGCATCACAGCTCCCAGCAACCTCCAACTCTTGGGCTTAAGCAATTCTCTTGTCTCAGCCTCTCAAGTAGCTGGGATTATAGGCGTCTGCCACAACACCTAGCTATTTTTTGGTTGTAGTGATCATTGTTGTTTGGTGGCCCGAGTCAGATTCAAACCTGCCAGCTCCAGTGTATGTGGCTAGTGCCCTAGCCACTTGAGCTACAGGCGCCGAGCCTATTTTTATTTTTATTTTTTAAGACAGAGTACTATGTCACCCTCAGTTGAGTACTGTAGTGTCACAGCTCACAGCAACCTCAAACTCTTGGGCTTGAGCGATTCTCTTGCCTCAGCCTCCCAAGTAGCTGGGACTACAAGCGCCTGCCACAACGCCTGGCTATTTTCTGTGGCAGTTGTCATTGTTATTTAACTGACCCAGGTGGGGCTCGAACCCATCAGCCTCAGTGTATGTGGCTGGTGCCGTAACCACTGTGCTAAGGGCGTTGAGCCCTAGCACCATTTATTGGATAGGGATTATTTCCCCCAATGTATGTTCTTGTTTGGTTTATCAAGGATTAGGTGGCTTTAAGATGTTGGTTTCATCTTCTGCTTTTCTGTTCCGTTCCAGATGTGTGTGTGTCTGTTTTTGTGCCAATACCATGCTGATCACTGTGGCCTTGTAGTACAGCCTAAAGTTTGGTAGGCTGATGCCCCTGGCTTTGTTTTTTTGTTTGTTTTTTGCTGTTTTTGACTGGGGCCGGGTTTGAATCCGCCACCTCCAGCATATGAGGCTGGCACCCTACTCCTTGAGCCACAGGCGCCGCCCAACTGACTTTGTTTTTATTACTAAAAACTGCCTTAGCTGTATGGGTTTTTTTCTGGTTCCATACAAACTGAAGAATTATTTTTTCCCAAGTCTTGAAAGTATGAGGTGGTATTTTAATAGGGATGGCATTGAATCTGTAGATTGCTTTGGGAAGTATAGACATTTTAACAATGTTGACTCTTCCCAGCCATGAACATGGTGTGTTCTTCCATTTGTTAATATCTTCTGCTATTTCTTTTTTTAGGATTTCATAATTTTCTTTATAGAGGTCCTTCATCTCTTTTGTTAGGTATATTCCTGGGTCTTTCATTTTCTCTTTGAAGCTACTGTGAAGGGGATTAGGTCCTTAATTAGCTTCTCATCTTGGCTGTTATTGTTGTATACAAAGGCTACTGATTTGTGGACATTGATTTTATATCCTGCGACATTACTGTATTTTTTGATGACTTCCAGGAGTCTTGTGGTTGAGCCTTTGGGGCTAAGTATAAGATCAAATCATCAGCAAAGAGTGAGAGTTTGACCTCCTCTGCTCCCATTTGTATTCCCTTTATTTCCTCCCTTGCCTGAGTGTATCAGTTAGAATTTCCAGCACTATGTTGGCAATAGAGGACAACCTTGTGTGGTTCCAGTTCTAAGTGGAAAAGCTTTCAGTTTTACTCCATTCTGTAAAATATTAGCTGTGGGTTTGTCATAGATAACTTTGATCAGTTTAAGAAACGTGCCCCCTAGGCCTACACTCTTCAGTGTTTTAATTAGAATAGGAGGCTGGATTTTATCAAATGCTTTTTCTGCATCTGTTGAGAGGATCATATGGTCTTTGTTTTTGCTTCTGTTGATGTAGTGAATAACGTTTATGGACTTGCATATATGTTAAACCAGCCTTGCATCCCTGGGATGAAACCTACTTGATCATGATGTATGACTTTTTTGATGAGAAGCTGTAATCTATTAGCCAGGATTTTGTTGAGAATTTTTGCATATATTCATTATGAAATTGATCTGAAGTTCTCTTTTTTAGTTGGGTCTCTTTCTTGTTTTGGTATCAGGGTGATGTTTGCCTCATAGGAGGCGTTGGGGAAGATTCCTTCCTCCTCAATTTTTTGGAATAATTTCTGCAGTATGGGAATAAGCTCTTTCTTTGAAGGTTTGATAGAATTCTGGTGTGAAGCCATCCTGACCAGGGCATTATTTTGTTGGGAGATTTTTTATTGTCTTTTGATCTCAGTGCTTGAAATTGGTCTGTTCAGGAGATCTGTTTCTTCCTGGCTAAATCGAGGGGGAGGGTGTGATTCCAAATATTGACCCGTTTCCTTCACATTGTCAAATTTCTGGGCATAGAGTTTCTTGTAATATTCAGAGATTATGTCTTGTATTTCTGTGGCATCAGTTGTTATTTCCCCTTTATCAGTTCTGATTGAGGTTACTAGAGATTTTACTTTTCCCTTTTTTTTGCAGTTTTGGCCGGGGTTGGGTTTGAACCCACCACCTCCAGCATATGGGGCTGGCGCCTTACTCCGTTGAGCTACAGGCGCCACCCAGAGATTTTACTTTTCTATTTCTAGTTATTCTGGCCAAAGGTTTATCTATTTATTTTTCAAAAAACCAACTCCTTGTTTCATTAATTTTCTAAATGATTCTTTTGTTTTCAATTTCATTAATCTCTGATTTAATTTTGGATGTTTCTTTTCTTCTGCTGGGTTTAGGCTTTGATTGTTCTTTTTCCATTTCCATCTTGATGGCTTGTGAGTTTGTTGATATGCTTTCTTTTCAGATATAGCCATCTAAAGTGATGTGAAACTTAGTAAATGTGGAATGTAAATGTCTTAACACAATAACTGTGAAATTCCCAGGAAGGCTATGTTAACCAGTGTGATGTAAATGTGTCAACCGGTCTGTGAAACTAGTGTATGATGCCCCATGATCATATCAATGTACACAGCTATGATTTAATAAAAAAAAAATAAAATAAAATAAAGTGATAAATTTTTTTCTCAGGACTGCTTTTGCTGTATCCCACGGGTTTTGGTAGCTTGTGTCTTCATTGTTGTTATGCTGAAGGAAGTTAATGATTTCCTCTTTTATCACTTCCTGCACCCAACTGTCATTCAGCATAAGGTGGTTTAATTTCCATGCCTTTGTGTGGGGTTGAACATTTTTGTTGGAGTTGAGTTCCACCTTTAATGCCTTAGGGTCTGAGAAGATACAAGGTAAAATTTCAATTCTTTTGATTCTGTTGAGGTTAGTTTTGTGTCCTAGGATATGATCAGTTTTAGAGAATGTTCCATGGGCTGATGAAAAGAATGTATATTCTTTTTTTTCTTTTTTGAGACAGTCTCAAGCTGTCACCCTGGGTAGAGTGCTGTGGCGTCACAGCTCATAGCAACCTCAAACTCTTGGGCTTAGGTGATTCTCTTGCCTCAGCCTCCTAAGTAGCCAGGATTACTGGCACTTGCCACAACGCCTGGCTATTTTTTGGTTGTGGTTGTCATTGTTGTTTGGCAGGACTGGGCTGGATTCAACCCCCCCCAGCTCTACTGTATGTGGCTGGCACCTTAGACACTTGTGATACAGCCCCTGAGCCGAATGTATATTCTTTAGCTGTGGGATGGAGTGTTATATACACGTCTATCAAGCATGGTTGTTCTAGGGTCACTTTTTTTTTTTCGGAGATAGAGCCTCAAGCTGTTGCCCTGGGCAGGGTGCTGTGGGCATCACAGCTCACAGCAACCTAAAACTCCTGGGCTGAAGCGATTCTCCTACTCCGCCTCCCAAGTAGCTGGGACTACAGGCACCCACCACAACACCCGGCTATTTTTTTGGTTGCAGCCGTCTTTGTTGTTTGTCAGGCCTGGGCCGAATTCAAGCCCACCAGCTCTGGTGTATGTGGCTGGCGCCTTAACCGCTTGAGCCACAGGTTCTGAGCCTTCTAGGGTCACATTGTATCTTTGTTTTGTTTCTGTTTAGAGGATCTGTCCAGCTCTGTAAGAGAAGTGTTAAAGTCCCCTGCTCTTGATAGTGCTCATAGTTCAGTGGGTAGGGCCCCGGCCACATACACTGAGACTGGCGGGGTCAAACCTGGCCTGGGCCAGCTAGAACAACAATGGCAACTGCAACAAAAATTAGCTGGGCATTGTGGTGGGCGCCTGTAGTCCCAGCTACTTGGGAGGCTGAGGCAAGAGAATCACTTTAGCCCAAGACTTTGAGGTTGCTGTGAGCTGTGATGCCATGGTACTCTACCAAGGGTGCCATAATGAGACTCTGTCTCAAAAAAAAAAAAAAAGTCCCCTACTCTTATGGTGTTATGGGATATCATATTGCTCAGACTAATTAAGGTCTGTTTCAGGAATCTGGGAGCATTTAAATTGGGTGCATAAATATTTAGAATTGAAATGTCTTCTTGTTGTATTTTTCCCTTGACCAATATGAAGTGTCCGTCATTGTCTTTTTTTACTTCAGTTGCTTTAAATCCACTTGTATCTGAAAATAAGATTGCAGCTCTTTTCTTCTGAATTCTGTTTACCTGAAAAATTGTCTTCCATCCTTAACTCTGAGTCTTATTTTTTATTTATTTATTTTATTTTATTTTTTTTTGAGACAGAGTCTTATTTTGTAGCCCTCGGGAGAGTGCTGTGGTGTCACAGCTCACAGCAATCTCCAACTCTTTGGCTTAGGCGATCCTTTTGCCTCAGCCTCTCTAGCAGCTGGGACTACAGGCGCCCGCTATAACACACAGCTCTTTTTTGTTGCAGTTTGGCCAGGGCCAGGTTCAAACCCGCCACCCTTGGTATATGGGGCGAGCGCCCTACCCACTGAGCCACAATCACCACCCTAACTCTGTTTTAATTTGTCCATTGAAGTGTGTTTCCTGCAGATAGAAAATGGATGGCTTTTTTTCTTTCTTTTTTCTTTTCTTTTCCCTTTTTTTTTAAATCTAATCAGCCAGCCCATGCCTCTTCAGTGGGGGAATTCAAGCCATTAACATTTATTGAGAGCATTGATAAATGTGGTGGCATTCTAGTCATCTTGTTTTGTGAAAGTCCATTGCTTAGTTTTATTTTTGTATCATTGTGGAAGCTATGTTTTGTCCTTTAGTTTCTGTGTGCTTACTTTGCTAGTGATCCATTGTGATGGTCAGTGTATAGAACAGGTGGAAGTATTTCCTATAGAGCTGGTCTTATTGTGGTAAAGTTTCTCAATGTTTGTATATCAGTAAAAGATTTGATTTCTCCATGAATTTTTTTTTTTTTTTTTCAGTTTTGGTCCGGGCCGGGTTTGAACCTGCCACCTCCGGTATATGGGGCTGGTGCCCTACTCCTTTGAGCCACGGCACAACCCTGGTTTCTCCATGAATTTTAAAGCTTAGCTTAGCAGGATATAGAGTTCTGGGCTGGACATTCTTTTGTTTAAGTAAATTAAAGGTAGATGGCCATTGTCTTTTGGCTTGAAAAGCTTCATTTGAGAAGTCTGTTGTCATCCTGATGGATGTGCCCAAGTAGGACCATTGATGCTTACTCCTTGCAGCCTGCGGAACCTTTTCTTTTGACTTTGGACAAGTTCATCACAGTGTGTCGTGGAAAACCTTGATTTGAGTTGAGACGGCATGGGGTTTGATATCCCTCTGAAAGGAGTGTGTCAGAAAGTTTGGTGGCATTTGGGAAATTTTCATTTATAATATTCTCCAATATAGTTTCCATTCCTCTGGGGCATCTTTCTTCCCCTCTGGAATACCTATAACTCATATGTTTGAACATTTCATGAAGTCCCATAATTCCTTTTTTGTGGTTGTGTAGTATTCCACATGTTTACATGTTGTACCACCATTTTTTTAAACCGGCCCTATTTTTAAGGTATATATATATATATGTATGTATGTATACATTTTTTTTTTCAGAGACAGTCTCACTTTGTTGCCCTTGGTAGAGTGCTGTGGCGTCACAGTTCACAGCAACCTCCAGCTCTTGTGCTTAGGCAATACTCTTGCCTCAGCCTCCTGAGTAGCTGGGACCACAGGCACCTGCCACAACGCCCAGCTATGTTTGTTGGTGCTGCTGTTTGGCCGGAGCCAGGTTTGAACCCGCCACCCGTGGTCTATGGGGCCAGCACCTACTCAATGAGCCACAGGTGCTGCCTGTTAATAATATTTTGCTGTTACAAAAGATGCTGTACATATAACTTCATATCTGTATAGTTTTGTGCACATAAAGTCCTAGAAGCAGAATTGCTGGTTAAGGTTGTAAGTCCCTTTGCAGTTATTTTTAATCTTTTTTTTTTTTTTTTTTGAGACAGAGTCTCACTTTGCCCCCCTCTCTAGAATGCTGTGGCATCGTAGCTCACAGCAACCTCAAACTCTTGGGCTCAAGTGATCCTCTTGCCTCAGCTTCCCGAATAGCTGGGACAGATGCCTGCCACAATGCCCAGCTAGTTTTAGAGACAGGGTCTCACTCTTGCTCAGGCTGGTGTTGAACTCCTGAGCCCAGGTGATCCACCTGCCTTGGCATCCCAGAGTATTGGGATTACAGGCATGAGCCACCTCGCCAAGCCTTCCCTTTGTACAGTAACTGCTGGCAAATTGCTGCAAAGGCTATAGCAATTTAGATTGTTACTAGCCTCAAATGAGGGTGCCTGTTTTTCCACTCCAGCACCAGCATGAGTGTTACCAGACTTTTTGGTCTTTATCAGTCCAGCAGCTGGTAAATGGTATTTCACTATAGTTTCAGTTTCAGTTTCTCTTGTTATAAGTGAGCTTGAACAATGCATTTTATTTACATTTTTGTGAACTGTCTACATCCCGTGCCATTCCCTTATTTGTAGTTGCTTTTTAAACATTAAGGAAAATAGGCTTTGTCTGTGATACGATACAATGTGGTTGTGTCTATTTATCACATGTCTTTTGGCTTTTTATTATGTTTTTGGCCATAAAGAAAATTTTTATGTAATTGAATTCATAGATCTTTTAGGACTCCTAGATTTCATGTCATACTCAGAAGGACATTATCTCCTCAGGATAGTACAATACTCCATTCTTCATTTTTTCTTTTCTGGCATTGGGTTTTAGCTCATTATTTTAAAAAATGTTTTATAGTGTTCATATAATCACACCAGGTGAAGTGCTTGTCTTAGGTGTAGTGTCTACCAGCGGAGCCAGGGCCTCAATATGTTGTCCAGGCTGGTCTCAAACACCTGGGCTTAGGTGGTCCTCCTGCCTTAGTCTCCCAAATAGCTGGGACTACACGTGCATGCCACCATGCCTGGTTAGCTTTGTTATATATATATTTAATCTTTAATTTTTTTATTTGAATAGATTTAGTGGATACAAGTGGTTTTTGTTACATGGATGAATTGTGTAATGCCATTGGCAGGGATTTCAGTGTACCCATCACCGGAAGAGCGTACATTGTTTCCAATAGGTATATTTTCATGCCTTGCCCTTTTTTTTGTTTTCAGTGTCTATTACCCTTCATAGCAAAACACTTATCAGTGAGAACATGTATTTATTTTTCCTTTCCTGAGATACTTCACATAGAATAATGTCTCTAGTTCCATACAAGTTTCTGCAAAAGATGTTATTTCATTCCTTTTTATGTCTGGGTAGTACGCCCTGGCAGATATACAAACCACATTTTCTTTATCCATTCATCAGTTGATGGGCACTTAGGTTGATTGTCTTTCTTTGCAATTATAAATTGTGCTGTGATAAACATTTGAATGCAGGTGTCTTTTTATAAAATGACTTTTTTTCCTTTGGGGAGATACCCAGTAGTGGTTTTATTTTTTTTTTATAGAAAGTGGATCTTACTGTGTTGTGCAGGCTGGTCTTTTTTTTTTTTTTAGAGACAGTCTCATTTGGTTGCCTTTGGTAGAGTGCTGTAGCATCACAGCTCACAGCAACGTCCAGCTCTTGGGCTTAGGTGATTCTCTTTCCTCAGCCTCCTAAGTAACTGGAACCACAGGCACCCCCCACAATGCCCAGCTTTTTTTTTGTTGCAGTTTGGCCTGGGCAAGTTTGAACCCGCCAACCCTCGATATATGGGGCCGGCGCCCTACTCACTCAGCTACAGGTGCGCCCTCCCCCCCTAGGCTGGGTTGAATTCCTGGCCTCAAACAATCCTGCCTTGGCCTCCCAAGGTGTTAGGATTACAGGTGTGAGCCACTATGATCAGCTAAAATATTTTTTAAGAGCTTTGCTTTTTTTCCCTTTTTTCCTAGGGCCTCATTTTGCCTCTTTTAGGTTATATTACATCCATGTTCCTGGCTGGTGTTTCAATGAGTCTCACTAAGGGATTCCTTGTAATTCTAGAAAACATAAGAGAAAACAATTGTGTCTGTATGTATGTCTGTATATATATTTATGCATTTGTATATATATCTCAGGCTTTATTATTCAGTTCCTTCTCTTTAAGTTAAAAAATGAAGTAAAGGGGCGGCACCTATGGCTCAGTGAGTAGGGCGCCGGCCCCAAACCAGCGGGTTCAAACCAGCCCTGGCCAAACTGCAACAAAAAAATAGCTGGGCGTTGTGGCGGGCGCCTGTAGTCTCAGCTACTCAGGAGCTGAGGCAAGAGAATCACCTAAGCCAGGGGTCCTCAAACTTTTTAAACAGGGGGCCAATTCACAGTCCCACAGACTGTTGGAGGGCCAGACTATAGTTTAAAAAAAAAAACTATGAACAAATTCCTGTGCACAGTGCACATACCTTATTTTGAAGTAAAAAAAAACAAAGCAGGAACAAATACAATCACACCGCCTCATGTGGCCCGTGGTCCGTAGTTAGAGGATGCCTGGCCTAAACCCAGGAGTTGGAGGTTACTGTGAGCTGTGTGATGCCATGGCACTCTACTGAGGGTGATAAAGTGAGACTGTCTCTGCCAAAAAAAAAAGAAAAAGTGAAGTTAAGCCCTGGTGTGGTGGCTCACATCTGTAATCTTAGCACTCTGGAATGCTGAGGTTGGTGGATCACCTGAGCTCAAGAGTTCAAGACCAGCCTGAGCAAGAGTGAGACCCTATCTGTACTAAAAAAAAAAAAAAAAAATAGAAAAGCTAGCTGGCCGTTGTGGCAGGTGCCTATACTTCCAGCTATTGGGGAAGCTGAGGCAAGGAGATCCCCTGAGCCCAAGGGTTTGAGGTTGCTGTGAGCTAGGATCCTACTGCACTTTATCCAGGGTGCAGATAAAAATAGGATGCAGGGTGTCTCAAAAAATAAAAATAAAAAATTAAGTTATCAGTAACTATTCTGGGACAAGACATCAAAGTCATAATCTTCTGAGTATGAGTATGAGAAGGTAGATGTAAGGAGACTTAAGGTGTTTGTTTGTTTTTTTAATCTGTGCTTTCCAAAGCATTTCACTTCTCCCTGCACCCCCTTCCTCTAATTTCCTGAATATGAAACAACTTCAGAAGGGTAGGGTTTCTGCATCATCAGTCCCTTTGGCCCTCTTCAGTGGCTCTGAGACATCAGGGGCAAAGCCGGTTATTCCAGGTGTGCCTCTTTTGATTTTGACCATGCCATTCCCTTGAGGCATTCCTTGGCCTATAAACGCTGAATGAAATTGAGTGGGATTCCAGCCCAGAATACTGTCTCCTTAGCAAAAGTGACTCATCATACTGGCCAGAGCAATTTCTGGACCAAAAATTTCCTGTAATTACTGCCTTTTTTTTTTTTTTTCCCCCTATCACTTCCAAAGAGGGTGTCTAAACCCTAACCTTTTTCTTGCCTATATTGGTTGACTGCTTTCAAATGTGGCATATACCTGATCAGATTCATCGAAGAATAATGTCTTAGGCCCTTGGCCTCCATGGAGTAGGTATACAGTGTATGGTAACAGTCAACAGTGTCAGCAAAAGCACCAGTCTTTCCCGTAGCATCTGCAAATCTGAGCCCTTTTAAGATTTAACTGGAGTTTTTCCCATTCCTGCAGAGAAAACGAAAAATCATTCTTGCACTAACATCCAAGAGGTAACTGGTACCGGCACGAGGACACTTGTAATGGAGAAAGGACACAAGGAGGTAGCCACCCTCAATAGATCATTAAGCTGTAGGTGATCTTTTACAGAGAAGTGAGGTGTTTAATTGTTTTTTAATCTGTGCGTTGGGGTAGTTTTCCAAAGTGCTTCTCCCCATTTACCCTTCCTCCTCTAATTTCCTGAATATGAAACAACTTCAGAAGGGTAGAGTTTCTGCATCATCATTCCCCTTGGGCCCTCTGCAGAGGGATGTGTGAAATAGATACTGCAGAAAAAAGCAGCAATCAGTGCGCACTGGGTGGCAGTTTGAGTTTATGAGTAGTTGCTTAGCACCTTTAAAAGGACGTGTGATCAGGGTGGCGCCTGTGGCTCAGTGAGTAGGGTGCCGGCCCCATATACCGAGGGTGGTGGGTTCAAACCCAGCCCTGCCCGAACTCAACAAAGAAGTAGCCGGGCGTTGTGGCGAGTGCCTGTAGTCCCAGCTGCTCAGGAGGCTGATGCAGGAGAATTGCAGAAGCCCAAGAGCTGGAGGTTGCTGTGAGTCCTGTGACATCATGGCACTCCACCGAGGGCAGTAAAGTGAGACTCTGTCTCTACAAAAAGAAAAAGGAAGTGTCATCAAAAGGTCAATGCAAGGCCAGGTGCAATGGTTTACACCTGTAATCCTAGCACTCTGGGAGGCCGGGTGGATTGCCTGAGCTCACAGGTTTGAAACCAGCCTGAGCAAGAGTGAGACCCTATGTCTAAAAATAGCCAGGCGTTGTGGTGCGAGCCTGTAGTCTCATCTACTCAGGAGACTGAGGCAAAAGAATCACTTGAGCCCAAGAGTTTGAGGTTGCTGTGAGCTATGACACTACAGCACTCTACCGAGGGTGACAAAGTGAGACTCTGTCTAAAAAAAAAAAACAAAAAAAACCTCAATGTAGTGTGAGTATCAGCAGGCACAAATCCTGCAGCTCTATCACTTTTTTTAATCCCCCAAAAGAGAAGCTTTCTCACCCCTTTCTCCTCCCAGTCAATTGTATACAACACAGATCTGTCTTCAGCAGGTTATATCCTCAGATGTATTGTGCCTGCAGAACAGGGGAAAGCTCCTGACAGCCTCCTCTGATAGAGAAAAAAGAATTTCTGAGCAGCTCTAAAGTTTGAGATCTAATGTAGTTTTGTAGTTTTTGTTTATTTACTTTTATTTGTTTGTTTATGTGTTGCTTTCTGTGGCTCTTTGTGGCCTGTGAGTGTTAGCCCCTTTTGCCTTCAGTTAGCCTTTTCCTTAAGTTCAGTTTAACCTTGGGAAAGGTATTCTCTTATGTTAGAAACTGTTGCCAGTTATGGTCTCAAGTCTGTGGCTGCTGGAACCATGCAGATCTTCAGATCTTTACTGTATGACAGAAATCCCATTTACCTGCTCCTTCTCAGAGCTCCAGAAAGAACCTCCAGGTTGATGAGGTTTTTCTGAGAAAATGGCTTTATGTGTGTTCAAAAAAGATTATTTTTAATGCAAGTAAATTCCTCTTGGAAACAAATGCTAACTAGTTACATAACAGAGCTGTCTGAGAGCAGGCTAAGGCTCCCTGGGATTTTCAGTGGCCCCATTTCATTTCTTTCAACAACTGTCAATTGAACACTCTCCATATGCAGAGCCCTGGGCAAGGCATGAAGGGGAGGTTGAACAAAGCTGTGAGCCAGACCTTCACCATCCTCCCTCTATGGGTCTGTCTAGCAGGGGTCCTCAAACTGCGGCCCAAGGGCCGCATGAGGCGGTGTGATTGTATTTGTTCCCGTTTTGTTTTTTTACTTCAAAATAAGAACAGTGCAGTGTGCATAGGAATTTGTTCATAGTTGTTTTTTTTTAAACTATAGTCCGGCCCTCCAACGCTCTAAGGGACAGTAGTAAACTGGCCCCGTGTTTAAAAAGTTTGAGACCCCTTCTACCTAGTCTTGACTTCGGCAGGGAGGACCAGTAAGTTTGAGTCCTCACTACAGGACTTGCATCATCACATGCAGTGGTCTCTTCTCTTTCCCACAGCTCTCATAGAAAAGTACCTTCCTCCTCTTTCAACTTTGCAAAGCAAAAGGAAAGTAGAATTCTTTTTCCTTTATACTGTTGTCAGGGAAGCCTTTATTCCTTTGTTCTAATGGGATCAACAAAGGATTTAAGGCAACCCTCAGACAGTATGTATTTGTTTCCCATTGATTACTGTAACAAAATCTATGGGTGTCTCTCAGCTGGAGAACATCCCCAGTGCCATCCTGCCATAAATACAAAGCTGAACCTGGAAAAATACAGTTAGGCTGGAGAGGAGCTGTGTCAGCTTGGTTTCCAAAAACTATGAAACAATCTCTGATTCTTCACATCTGTTGCACCAATAACCTTCATCTTGCCCCCACCCCTTGGTAATGAAAGGAGTTGTTAATGAATTACTTGAGTTCCTTCTATAGAGGCAACAGAAGAGACAAAATGAAGTAAGTTTTCCACATTTAAATGTCTGTTTTGGCTTTGAGGTTTTCTTACCTCATTAAACTATAGGTAGGATTGGAAGGTTATACTTGAAAGTCTTAAAAGTTTTTGGGGGGCTCAGCACCTGTGGCTCAAGTGGCTAAGGCACCAGCCACATACACCTGATCTGGTGGGTTCGAATCCAGCCTGGGCCCGCCAAACAACAACAGCTACAACCAGAAAATAGCCAGGCACTGTGGCAGGCGCCTGTAGTCCCAGCTACTTGGGAAGCGGAGGCAGGAGAATCGCTTAAGCCCAGGAGTTAGTTTGAGGTTGCTGTGAGCCATGATGCCCCAGGACTCTACCCAGGGCAACAGCTTGAGGCTTTATCTCAAAAAAAAAAAAAAAAAAAAAAAATTTTTTTTGGACTGAGTCCTAAGCTACAAACAGGGATCTGTCCTTCCTCTCAGGAGAGAGAAGCAGCTTTTTTTTTTTTTTTTTTTTTTTGGAGACAGAGTCTCACTTTGTCACCCTTGGTAGAGTGTCGCAACATCACAGCTCACAGTAACCTCAAACTCTTGGACTTAAGTGATTCTCTTGCCTCAGACTCCCAAGTAGCTAAGACTACAGGCACCTGCCACAACACCTGGCTATTTTTAGAGATGAGGTCTCACTCTGGCTCAGGCTGGTCTCAAACCTGTGAGCTCAGACAGTCCACCTGCCTCAGCCTCCCAGAGTGCTAGGGTTACAGATGTGAGCCACTGTGCCCAGCTGGAGAAGCAGATTTTCTTTGTTGAGAGAGCACAGACACTGATCTCCTAGCCAGACGTTATAAGCCATGTGACCAAGTTACCTAAAATCCCTGAGCCTCTTTTCTCATCTGTAAAATGGAGTTAAAGCAGTTACATTATTGGTAAGACTAAATAAGGTAATATGTGTAAAGCCCCTGCCTTTAGTAGGGGTGTAGTAAATATAACCTTTTTTTTTTTTTTTTTTTTGACAGAGAGTCTTACTTTGTCGCCCTCGAATCTAGCCTAGCCATAGCTGCTTCTTTTTTTTGGCAGTTTTTGGCCAGGGCCGGGTTTGAACCCACCACTTCCGGTATATAGGGCCAGTGTCCTACTCCTTTGAGCCATAGGCATCACCCTGGCCATAGCTTCTTTTTTTTTTTTTTTTTTGTAGAGACAGAGTTTCACTTTATTGCCCTTGGTAGAGTTCCATGGCGTCACACAACTCAAAGCAACCTCCAACTCCTGGGCTTAGGCGATTCTCTTGCCTCAGCCTCCCGAGTAGCTGGGACTACAGGCGCCCACCACAACGCCCGGTTATTTTTTGTTGCAGTTTGGCCAGGGCCGGGTTTGAACCCACCACCCCTCGGCATATGGGGCCAGCGCCCTACCAGCTGAGCCACAGGTGCCGCCCTGGCCATAGCTTCTTAATCTTAGAACAGTGATTTTCAACCAGTGTGCTGCAAAATTTTTTAAAGATAATTAAATTATTTTCAAAAGAAGTTCAGAACACAGTATATTCCTTTTTTAATTTTTTTTATTAACTTAAGTGTGCTGCAGAAGTTTAACTATAGGTTCTAGTGTGCCATGAGATTAAAAAAAAAAAGGTTGAAAATGGCTCAGCGGTTAGGGTGCCAGCCACATACACTGGGGCTGGCGGGTTCAAACCCAGCCCGGGCCTGTTAAACAATGACAACTACAACAAAAAAGATAGCAGGGCATTATGGTGGGTGCC
>CAUYPK010125195.1:0-36240 GCA_963574355.1 Loris lydekkerianus | reverse complement strand
TGTTTTTAATTGGCTTGTCAAAGATCAAATAACGGTAAGTAGCTGGATCCATTTCTTGGTTCTCTATTCTGTTCCAGACATCTACTTCTCTGCTTTTGTGCCAGTACCATGCTGTTTTGATCACTATTGATTTATAGTACAGTCTCAGGTCTGGTAGCGTGATTCTTTCTGCTTTGCTTTGATCTTTATTATTTCCTTTTTCATGATTTGAGAACTTTTTTCTTTTATAATGTTGTTTTATGCTGTAAATTTCTCCCAAAGTTCTGCGTTAGCAATGTGCCATTAATTTTAATATGTTATGTTTTAATTTTCATTGATCTCAAAATGCTTCTAATTTCCTTTTTGACTTTTTCCTTTCATCTATGGATTATTTAGCAGTATATTATTTAGTCTCCAAATATTTGGAAATTTTCTAGATATCTTTGTGTTGTTAATTTCTAATTAAAATCCATCATAGTCAGAGAACATATGTTGTGTGACTGGAAACCTTTTGAATTTATTTGAACTTGTTTTGTGGTAAGAATCCTGTATGCTCTTAAGAAAGTGTGTGTTCTGTGTTCTCTGTTTTGTGTTCTATAAATCTCAATTGGATCTAGTTGCTTGGTAGTATCATTCAAGTGGGCTGTATCCTTATTGGTTTTCTGCCTGTGTGTTCTATCCATTATGGAGAAAGGGGTATTGAAATCTGTGAATATAGGCCAGGTGCCATGGTTCATGCCTATAACCGTAGTACTCTGGAGGTTCAGGTGGATGGATTACTTGAGCTCAGGAGTTTGAGACCAGCTTGAGGCAGAGCAAGAACCCATCTCTACCAAAAAATAGAAAAACTAGTTAGGCATTGTTGTGGGCACCTATAGTCCCAGGTACTGGGGAGGCTTAGGCTATAGGATTGCTGGAGCCCAGGATTTTGAAGTTGCTGTGAGCTATGATGTCATGGCACTATACCCAGGGTGAGAAAGAACAAAGAAAAGAAAGGAAAAGAAAAGAGAAAGAGAAAGAAATCTGTGACTATAACTAGATTTGTGTATTTTTGCAATTCTATTAGTTTTTACTTCATTTGTTTTAGAAGCACTGTTATTAGGGGCACAAATGTTTAGTACTATTGTCTTCTTATTAATTGACCTTCATGCTACATGATTTTCATTTCCCTCCCTCTCTCTCTCCCTTCCTCCATCCCTCCCTCCCTTCCTTCCTTTTTTTTTTTTTTTTTTTTGTTATTCGAGACAGAGTCTTGCTTTGTCACTCTAGCTAGAATGCCAAGGCCACAAGCCTAGCTCACAGCAATCTCAATCTCCTGGGCTCAAGTGATCCTCCTGCCTCTGCCTCCTAAGTATCTGGGATTGTGGGTATCCACCACAATACCCAGCTAATTTTTCTATTTTTAGTTGAGATGGGGTCTTGCTCTTGCTCAGGCTGGTCTTGAACTCCTGCCTTGGTCTGTCAGCATGCTAAGGTTACAGATGTGCACCACCACACCTAGCCTGGTACACGATTTTATAACCCTACATTGTGAACTCCAGAATACAGCTACTAAGGCAGGTAAAGGTCAGGAAGAGTTTTGGAAGTGGGCAAAAGAGAGGGTGACCCCAGTAGTTTGTTGGCTGAGGGCTGCAGCCCAAAATGCATCCTGTGGCTCCCTCATCATTGCTCCATCTCTGGGGGACCCTGTACCTGAAATTTCACCTCCAGAAATCCTTTGGGTTTTTCTCGAATTTTCTTAAGTGCCTGCAGTAAAGGAAACAGCATAATGTGCCCTTTCCTGTCTAGAGAGAAGGTGCAGCAGGTAAGCCCTGGGGTGCAGGGCGAAACCCAAACGGGGGAGTCAGGAACAAACCTCTTACGGTGACCTGGGGTGTGGGGTCCTGATTACTCTGAAACTGGCTCACAGCCTACAGCCCCCCAGAGCCCCCACGGATTTTGTAATCCCAGATGTGGTAGCCCCAATAAATGCTGATTTTTTTTTTTTTTAAGATTTGCAACATGCTTCTAACGTGAGTAGATGGAGGGTGGAGATGAGAAAAGCCATGCTCAGGAGCCTTCCCTTTCAAAAGCTCTATCCAAAATGAAAAGGAACTAGGAACTGTCCTTTGAATCACAGTTCACAGCAGACGTTCTGCTGCCCTGAGCCACCTGCGTGATTTCCGGGCCACACTTGTTCTTATGCTTCTCTCTGGTGTGAGGCTGTGCCTGTGGCAGGACAGATTTTTATCACATTTATAGTAGCACAAATGTAGCTCTGAGACCCTTAAGATCCTGCTCTGAACTCCATAAATCATGACGAATGCCACGGAGGGTTTCCCATGCTGACTGAGTGAGAACACTACCGGAGTGGGAACACTGTCCTCTCTGGACATGATGTATTTCGTCACATCTAAATCCCAGAGATAGAACACCAAGCATTATTGCATGAACCAGCAAGAAAGCAAAAGCACTACTCCAACTACGACAGAATGTGAGAGGCAGTTGGCTTGGAGATTCATTAGATTTCAAGATGCCAACATTATTTTTGAAAGTGGCTGCTTGTATCAGTGAAATGTGGTGGGTAATAAGAACAAGAACAGGAGGACCTGCACACAGACTTAGACATTAAAGTAGTGCAGTTATCGACTGCACACAGTAAAGCCTCCTATAACAACACCCAGACCCAGGTGGTTTCTGCCACCCACCAGCCCCTTGCCTGCTTCCTGTGGCAAGGGGGGGTTTCATAATGCCAAGAAGGGCACAGGCATCGCAGCACAGACCGCAGGCCTAGCTGCAGCAGTGAAAGCTGCAGGGAAAGGTGGGACTCACACTCAAGTTGTGGTGAATGGCCTGGGGCTGGGGCGCCTGTCTGCTATGGGGGCCTGGAAGTGATCTCAGTCCCAGATAGTACCCTCATCCCACACAGTGGCTGCCACCCCAGGAAGGCATGGAGGCTCTGATGAGAAGGAAACCTGCTTTCGAACATGACCCCAAGTCTTAACCTCCAGTTGGACCTCATAAGAAGCTCACTGTCAGCTCACTGTCAGTGCCATCTCCAGAACAGTGCTTGTGGGAGGTCCTTCTGGCAGGAAGGGAGAGTGTTGCCTCCTTACACAGAGGGATGTGTCCCAGAAGTGAACTTCACCTCTTAAACATGAAGAGATCTACAGAGGTAGCTGTGGCCAGGCCCCAACCTCTGCTCTGATAGAGTAAAATAAAATAAAATAAAATAAAATAAAATAAAAAATCATGCAGTTATTTAAAAAGTGCCTACCTCAGTCTAACTTTAAGCACACAGCAGCAGAAGACAAATGCAGAATTGTGCATTTCCCTTGGAGCAGAGGAACTTTAATGATCAGGAGGTATCCTGACAGTCAAGGAAGGAGGGGAGGGTTTCAGAGAAAATGTAAACAAGCCGGAGCCCAGAATACAAAAAAATAAATCTCTACATTGATCTAAAGAAATGATCTCAAGAATAAACAAATAAATAGGTGGGGACAGCTAACTTCTGCACACAGTTACCTTCCTGACAGTGATGTGGATCCATCAGGGGAGTATACCTCCCCACTCCTTGATAATGGGGTGGGCGTGGTCCCCTCTTTCCAAAGAGTACAGTGTAAAAGGAGAGTAACTTTATGGCAGAGAGATCTGAGAAACACTCTTTCCACCAGACAAGATCAAGAAGGTCAGCATCAACAGGGCAGGTCATGTTAACAGTGTGTCCCCTTGATGTGATGTGATGAGCGTGGCACGTTATCTCTGTGATCTCTCTCCTCAAGCTCATAACCAAACTCTGATCATGAGAGAAACAGCAGTGAATCCCAATGGAGGGATAAGCTGTAAAATACCTGACCGGTATTCCTTCAAACTAACTGTCAAGGTCATCAAAAACTAGGAAAGTCTGAGAAGCAGCCATAGTCAAGATGAGCCTAAAGGAGAAAGGATGACATATGAACATGCTGTCCTGGGTGGGCTCCTGGGACAGAAAAGAGACATCGGGGGAAAATGAGGAAACTTGAATGAACTATGGAGTTCACTTGATAATATTGTCTCAATATTGGCTTAGTCACTGTGACAAATATATCATACTAATGTAAAAGGTTAACAATAGGAAAGGCTGTTTGGCATATATGAGAATTCTTTGTAATGTTTTCATAACCTTTATGTACATCTAAATGTATTTTTATTTATTTATTTTTTAAGGCAATCACGAAACTTTATTGAGGAAGAGAAAGATAGCCTTACTGAGTAAGAAAGCTTAAAAGCAAGATACAGTCACCATGAACAGTGAATGGCCTCCATTGCCAAGGCAAGTAGGCAAAGCGGACCTAAGTGTATTTTTATTTCTTTTCTTTCTTGAGACAGAGTCTCACTCTGTCACTCTGCATAGAGTGCCATCATAGCTCACAGCAACCTCAAACTCTTGGTGTCGAGCAATCCTCTTGCCTCAGCCTCCCCAGTAGCTGGGACTACAGATGCCAGCCACAATGCTCCGCTAGTTTTCTATTTTTAAGTAGAGACCGGGTCTCACTCTTGCTCAGGCTATCTACCTACCTTGATTTCGGAGGGTGCTAGAATTACAGGCATGAGCCACTGCAAGGGACAGGAAGATCTTTCATCTTGCTCTGGTTTTTCTGGCTTGTTATCTAGTCAGTGTGAGAATGGATGTAGGGTTTAGCTAGAACTAAACAGCTGACTCATTGGTCTATGAATTCCAAGCTTTTCCCCAAATAAGGTGAATAAATGCACTTCCCCGAGTGTTCACTAAGACCCTGGTGTTTCCAGGGAGAACTAGGAGGCCACAGCAGACATTTGTGAACATGAGCAGTGAGGCCTCTTCCCACAAGGTGCAGGTTTTTTTGGAGAGGGGGAGACAGAATCTCACTATGTCACCCTGGGTAGAGTGTGTGGCATCACAGCTCACAGCAACCTCAAACTCTTGGGCTTAAGTGATTCTCTTGCCTCAGCCTCCCAAGTAACTGAGACTATAGGTGCCTGCCACAGTGTCTGGCTATTTTTTGTTGTTGCTGTTACAGTTGTCATTGTTGTTTAGCTGGCCTGGGCTGGGTTCAAACCCACCAGCCTGGGTGTATGTGGCCAGCACCCTACCCACTGAGCTATGGTGCCGCTACAGGTGCTGGTTTTCATCTTTACTCACTTTTATCCTCAAGAGCTCTCTACAGTCTGGCTCCCTATGTACGCTGCCCCTATTATAGATGCAAACCTTCCATATACCCAGGGCCCAGCTCTTTGTCATGGGCTCACATAGTCCCAGTAATCTTATGGTCTTGTGTCATTTTAAAATGAGAATGTAGGGACAGTTCTGTTTTATGCTGTCCCAGGACTGGTGTGAACTATGGATAGTCACTTGGTTAATTCTCTTCCCAGTGATCAGATGGGCTCATACTACAGTTACCAGGCTAAAGAAAGAAGGTGGAAGAGATGATGGAAAGGGTTCAAATGAGTTCAGATAATCTGGCCTAGAGGTCAGTGTCTAGACAACTCATTCATGTGGCTGCCCAAGAAGTGGTTGGCACTGACTTTGGTTGCTATTGTTTTGAGGTTCCTGTAGACTACAGAAAGGTGTCTGGGGGCCTCCTTTTGTCCTCATCCTGGTTATTTTTCTCTGAGTCCTTCCCATTTTAATCAAGAAAACAAAACCAGGCTGGGCAAGGCATCTCAAGCCTATAATCCCAGCACTCTGGGAGACCAAGGTGGGTGGATTGCCTGAACTCAAGATTTCAAGACCAACATGGGCAAAAGCAAGACCCCTTCTCTAACAAAAATAGAAAACTAACCAGGCGCTGTGGGGGGTACCTATAGTCCTAGCTACTTGGGAGGGTAAGGCAAAGGGATTGCTTGAGCCCAAGAGTTTGAGCTTGCTGTGAGCTAGGCTGCCACGGCACTCTCCCCAGGGTGACAGAGTGAGACTTTGTCTTGAAAAAAAAAAAAGAACAAAAAAAGAAATTGGTAGAATTCTCATGAGAAACTGATAAAAAAAAAAAAAGTGGGGGGAGAAAACCAAACTCATAGACTATATCGGGAAAATGTCTGCAATACATACATGTCTTTATTCACCTAGGTTGGAAAATGTTGTCTTGGGATTTGATCGGAGAAATAGAGGCCCTCTTGGGAAAGAAAATAGAGATGACTCAAAAGAAAACAATTTACTTTTACTTGGAAAGGTAAGCAGTTCCCTGACCATGCCTGCGTCCGTCCTTCACCCTGAAGCCCTCTCCAGTTTATTGTTTCGTTTACTGTTCTGATTCACTCGCTGCCTTTTATTCTTTATCATTATATTATGTAAGAAAAGCCTGAAGCCGGGCGGCACCTTTGGCTCAGTGGGTAGGGCGCTGGCCCCATATACTGAGGGTGGTGGGTTCGAGCCCGGCCCCAGTCAAACTGCAACAAAAAAAATCCCGGTGTTGCTGTGGGTGCCTGTAGTCCCGGTTACTTGGGAGGCTGAAGCAAGAGAATCGCTTAAGCCCAGGAGTTGGAGGTTGCTGTGAGCTGTGATGCTACACCACTCTACCTAGGGTGACAAAGTGACTCTGTCTCTAAAAAAAAAAAAAGAAAGGCCTGAAGCCACTTCATCTTTGGGTTAAAGAAATTATTTTGCAAGCTTATCAGTAGTCCTGACCTCTGGGCCACCCAGGCTGCGAGTTACATATATCTGTGCAGTTACACATATCTTGGCCCAAATGATCCACACTGTGTTTTTTCGTTTGTGTTTTTGTTTCTTTTAGAGACAGAGACTCACTTTATCACCCTCAGTAGAGTGCTGTGGCATCACACAGCTCATAGCAACCTCCAACTCCTAGGCGGTTCTCTTGCCTCAGCCTCCCGAATAGCTGGTACTACAGGTGCCTGCCACAATGCCCAGCTATTTTTTTGTTGCAGTTTGGCTGGGGCTGGGTTTGAATCCCCCATCCTCAGTATATGGGGCTGGTGCCCTACCCACTGAGCCATAGGTGCTGCCCCACATTGTGTTTTAAAAAGCCCTTCTTTTATTTGCTGTCTTTCAGATCCAGGCTCTTCTAGAAGAGATAAGGGTATGATTTCTTTTGAGTGAATGTGAAGTGGCAGTGGTTCCTGTAGTATTCACAAATTGCAGAGTGATAACACAGTCAACTGCATAAGTTACTACATCAAACTTGTGACAGGGGAGGGAAGCGTGCCCACCACTGGCTCACCACTAAATACTTTGGCACATAATATTGGTAAACAGTGTAAGTCACTCTTCTAGGAGTTTGTAGGAGATGCCTCTTTTCATTGTAAACTTTAAGCATTGGTATTATTTTTCTATATTTTCCTTCTTTTTAAAACAGTCCATCCCATTATGAGCAACCATAACAAAAATGCATTTATTTTATTTTAGGTTTTATAAACTTGAGACAGGGTCTTGCTGTGTCATGCAGGCTGGGGTGCAGTCATGTGATCATAGTTCACTGCAGCTTCAAACACCAAAGCGCAAGTGATCCTCCTTCCTTAGCCTTGTGTCCCACCATGTCTGGCTAATTTTAAAAACTGTTTTATAGGCTGAGTGCAGTGGCTTACACCTGTATTCCTAGCACTCTGAGAGGCCGAGGTGGGTAGATTACCTGAGCTGGAAGGTTTGAGGCCAGCCTGAGCCACAGCGAGACCTCGTTTCTAAAAATAGCTGGGTGTTGTGGCGGGCACCTATAGTCCCAGCACTTGGGAGGCTGAGGCAAGAGAATCACTTAAGCCCAAGAGTTTGAGGTTGCTGTGAGCTGTGACGCTACGGCACTCTACCAAAGGTGACAAAGTGAGACTCTGTTTCAAAAATAAGTAAGTAAATAAATATAAACTTAAAAATGTTTTATAGAGATGCTCTGTTGTCGCTATCTCTAATTTTTTATCTGTTGGCCAGGCAGGTCTTGAGCTCCTAGCCTCAAGCAATCCTCCAGCGTTGGCCTCCCAAAGTGTTAGGATTACAAAGGTGAACCACTTTTCCCAGCCTATTTCTACTCTTTCTGAAATTATTCCATGCATACGTAATTTAACAAAGTCTAAAACTGATATCTGAATGCCTGTCTTATAGAACGTAAGAACCTAAAAGACTTAAACTTGAATCATCCCTCTTGGCCTCTTTGTTCTTATTATCCTATATTTTAGTTCAGGCCATTTTTAAGCCTCAAAATTAGCTATTATTATTATTTCGTATAAATAATGTTAGTTTAGATTTTACCTACAAGCTTACTGTTCTTCTTTGTAACTCATACCACCTTTCTGGAACCATTTTCCTTCCTTTTTAAAGAACAGCTTTTATTTTTATATTTATGTTTTTTGAGACAGAGTCTCACTGTGTCACCCTCAGTAGAGTGCCATGGTGTCACAGCTCACAGCAACCTCAAACTCTTGGGCTTAAGCAATTCTCTTGCTGCAGCCTCCCAAGTAGCTGGGACTACATGCACCCACCACAATGCCTGGCTATTTTTTTGTTGCAGTTGGTTAGCTGGCCCAGACCAGGTTCGAACCCGCCACCCCCAGTGTATGTGGCTGGCACCGTAACCACTGTGCTATGGGCGCCGAGCCAGAAGGACAGCTTTTAGATGTTCCCTTAATGTTTTGCCTTTTGATAATAAATTCTCAGTATTCCTTTAAATGAAAATGTCTTTGTTTCATCCTCATTCCTGAAAGATAATTTTTGTGATTACACAAGCATAAGTCGACAATTTTTTCCCAGTACTTTGAAGATATAACTCTATTGTTTTCTGTTTGTTTGTTTGTTTGTTTGTTTTTTGAGACAGAGTCTGATTCTGTTTCCCTGGGTAGAGTGCTGTGGTGTCATCATAGCTCACAGTAACCTCAGACTCCTGGGCTTGAGGAATCCTCTTGTCTCAGCTTCCCAAGCAGCTGGGACTATGGGTGTGAGCCACTACACCCAGCTACTTTTTCTGTTTTTAGTAGAGATGGGGGTCTTGCTTTTGCTCAGGCTGGTCTTGAATTCCTGAGCTAAAACAATCCACCTGGCTCGGCCTTCCAGAGTTACCTTTTGGCTTTTATTGTTACTTTTGAGAAAGTTACTCTTGGTCTAATTTGATTGTCAATTTTTGCAATTTTTGTCTTTTCTCTCTGGCTAAAGTCCTCCTTGTCTTTAGTGTTCTGCATCTTAACTATAATACATAGAGGTGTGAATTTTGTCTTTGCTTGCATATTTCTTTCTTTCTTTTTTTTTTTTTTTTAGAGACAGAGTCTCACTTTATCACCCTAGAGTGCCTTGGCATCACAGCTCACAGCGCAGCTTCCTGGGCTTAAGCTATTCTCTTGCCTCAGCCTCCTAAGCAGCTGGACTACAGGCTCCCACCACAAAGCCCAGCTATTTTTTGTTGCAGTTTGGCTGGGGCTGGGTTTGAACCTGCCACCCTTAGTGTATGGGACCTGCACCCTACCCACTGAGCCACAGGCGCTGCTCACATACTTTGTTTTTCTAGTCTCTGTGGATTTGTATCTTTCAACAATTCTCACCCATTATCTCTTTGACTATTGCTTCACTCTCATTCTCATTGCCCTCTCTTTCTGAAACTTCAATTAAACATATGTTAGATTATTTCATTTCACCATCCACATCTCCTAATTTCTTTTTCCACTTCTACATCTCTTTATGCTGCCCTTATGAGAAAAATCTACACATCTGTCTTCTAGTTCACTAATTTTCTCTTCATCTTTCTCTAAACTGCCAGGCGATATGCATGCATATATCTATATATCTATCTTTATTGAGATATAGTAATTCATATACTATACAATTCACTCACATAAAGTCTACAATTCAATTGTTTTTAGTAGATCCACAGAATTCTTTAAGCATTTCTACAATTTTAGAATCTTTTTATCATACTTCAAAGACACTCTATCCCCGCTTACTGTCACTCCCCATTCCCTACCACAACTACTCTCCTCCTCACTTACCACTAATCTTCTATCTCAATGGATTTGCTTGTCTGGACAACCATATAAATGGAGTCATACAATGTATAGTCTTCTGTGAATGGTGTCTTTCATCTATAATTCTAAATTGCCTTTTAAGTCATCTGTTAAATCTTTCACTTCAACAATTGTGTTTTTAATTTCTGTAAGTTCTACTATTTTTCTTTTCAATTTGCCTGATCTTTTGATAGTCTCTTGTTGCTTATTTTCTTTCTGTCTCTCTCTCTCTCTCTGTCTTTTTTGAGACAGAGTCTCAAGCTGTTGCCCTGGGTAGAGTACCATAGCATCATGGTGCTCCATGAGAATCTCTCACTGCTCCCCAGATTATCTCTCACTCTTGGAATCTCTGCATGTCCCCTTACTCATGGAGGCCTGCAACCCTGCCAACTGGGAGCATTCTCAGAGTACTCTCACGTGAGCGGGAAGCCAAAAAAAGAAGAAAAGAATGACCCACTGTCAAGCTGGGAGGTGTAGAGAACAAGTGTACAGATGTCTGATTAAATGTACTCTTTGTTGAGGACCCAAAAACAGGCCCACGTGAATATGCACCATTGTTTGTTGACAAAGGTATAAAAGCAATTCAGTGGAGGAGGGACAGGCTTTTCATCAAATGTTGTTGGAACAAATGGACACCAATAGGCCAGAAATTGCACCCCTCAACCTAAGTCTTTCATTTTCTACAAAAACGGACTCAAAATAGGTCATAGACTTCAATGTAAAAAGTAAAACTGTAAGGCTGGGCACAGTGGTTCATGCCTGTAATTGTAGTCCTCTGGAGGCCAAGGTGGGTAGATAGCTTGAGATCAGGAGTTCAGGACCAGCCTGAGGAAAAACCATACCCTGTCTCTACTAAAAATAGAAAAAAACCCCAAAAAAACAAAAAAACAAAAAAAACTATCCAAGCATATTGGTACACGCCTGTAGTCCCAGCTATTTGGGAGGCTAAGGCAAGAGAATTGCTTAAGCCCAAGAGTTTGAGGTTGCTCTGAGCTATGACATCACTGCACTCTACCAAGGGCAATAAAGTGAGACTCTGTGTCAAAAAAAAGAACCCCCACCCCCCAAACAAAGAACAATTCAATTAGAAAATAAGCAGAAGCGGCCCCCATAGCTCAGTGAGCAGGGTGGCAGCCACATAAACTGAGGCTGGCAGGGTCAAACCCGGCCCCCGGCCTGCTAAACAATAATGACAGCTGCAACAAAAAAATAGCCAGGCATTGTGGTGGGTGCCTATAGTCTCAGCTACTTGGGAGGCTGAGGCAAGAGAATCACTCATGCCCAAGAGTTTGAGGTTGCTGTGAGCTGTGATGTCACAGCACTCTACCCAGGGTGAAAGCTTGAGACTCTGTCAAAAAAAAAAAGAAAAAGAAAATAAGCAGAAGCCACTAAGTTCACTAATAAGAGTATACAGATGGCAAATAAGGACATGGAAAAATGTTCAACATCATTAGCAATCAGGGAAATGCAGATTAAAATCTCCATGAGATGTTATCACTGTGTGCTTTTCAGAGTGGGTAAAATAAGGTTCTATTTTGCAGGAAATCATCCAAAAGGAAGCACTGTTACTGCTGTTAGCAAGAAGGTGTGACCTTGAGATAATCATTTCACCCATTTGGTTCTCAGTTTTCTCATTCATAAAATAAAGAGGTTGAAGTAGATTAAAAAAAGAGATACTGATAACACCAAATGTTGGCAAGGATGAGGAGAACCTAGATCACTCATGTGTTGCTGGTGGGAATATAAAAGGCTACTGTCACTCTGAGAAATAGTTTGACAGTTTCTTTTAAAATTGAAAGCGTGGCCAGGCACTGTGGTTCATGCCTGTAATCCTAGCATTCTGAGAGTCCCAGGCAGATGGATCACCAGAGCTCAGGAGTTTGGGGCCAGCCTGAGCAAGAGCAAAACCTTATCTCTACTAAAAATAGAAAAACTAGGTATGGCACCTATAGCACAGTGGTTATGGTGCCAGCCACATACACTGAGGGTGGTGAGTTCTAACCTGGCCTGGGCCAGCTAAACAATGACAACTGCAACAAAAAATAGCCAGGCGCTATAGTGGGCACCTGTAGTCCTAGCTACTTGGGAAGCTGAAGCAAGAGAATCTCTTGAGCCCAAGAGTTTGATGTTGCTGTGAGCTGGGACACCACAGAACTCTACCGAAGGTGACATAGTGAGACTCTCAAAAAAAAAAAAAAAAAAAAGAAAAGAAAAAGAAAAACTAGCTGGGCATTGTGTCAGGTGCGTGTAGGCCCAGCTACTCAGGAAGCTGAGGCAAGAGGATGGCTTGAGCCCAGGAGTTTGAGATTGCCATGAGCTAGGATGCCATAGCACTCTACCCAGAGCACTCTGTCTTAAAAAAAAAAAAATTTTTGAAAGTGGACCAGTTAGTAGTATTTTCATTGCTGGATACCCATATTTATCTCAGAGAAATGAACACTTCTTTTCACACTTGAAATTTATGCAAGAATGTTCACAGCAGCTTTATTTGTAATAAAGCTCAAAGCTGGTAACTATGCAAATATTCTACAATGGGTTAACAATATAACAACTGTGGTTCATCCATAGCATGGAATATTACTCAGCAGTGAAAAAAAAAGTAGTGGAAACAACCCAAATATTCATTAACTGATGAATGGAAAACTAAATGCAATATAATCTATACAATGGAATATTATTTGATAATAAAAAAGAAACCAAGTTCTGCCATGTGATACAACATGGACTAACCTTGAAAATACCAAGTGAAAGAAGCCAGTCACAAAGGACCACATGTTGTATGATTCCATTTATATGAAATACCCAGAATAGGAACATCTACAGGGACAGAAAGTATAGCAGTGGTTGCCAGGGGCTGTGGGTGCATGTTAGGGGAAGTGGCAAGGGTGGAGATGACCCAGGGGAATGGATTTGCTTTGGGGGGTACTGAAAATGTTCTAAAAGTGTAGTGATGAATGCGTAAACCCTGCGACTATCTCAATTGTACACTTTAAATGAATGAATTCAGCTAGGTGTAGTGACTCACACCTGTAATCCCAGCACTCTGGGAGGCCAAGATGGGTGGATTGCCTGAGCTCAGGAGTTCAAGATCAGCTTGAGCAACAGTGAGATCCCATCTCCACTAAATAGAAAAACTAGCCAAGCATTGTGGCAGGTGCCTGCAGGTGCTTACTAGGCAGGCTGAGACAAGAGGAATTAAAAAAATAAATAAATAAATGAAAATAAATAAATGTATAGCATGTGTATAATTTCTCAATTTGTTTTTAAATCGTCAGCATAGCAAACCTTGCCTCTACAAAGAATAAATACATACAGAATTGAGCTGGGCATGTTAGTAAGGACCTGCAACCCAGCTACTCAGACGGCTGAGCCAGGAGGATCACTTCAGCCCAAGAGTTTGAGGTTGCTGTGAGCTATGATGCCATAGCACTCTACGTGTGACAAAGTAAGACTCTGTCTCAAAAAAGAAAACAAAACAAAACACAGAAAGAAAGAAAAATACCCATCCCCCAAGGAGACATACTACATAATTCCATTTATATAATATTTATAAATAAAATAATTGTAGACATGGAGAACAGCTTAGTGGTTTTCAGGTGTTACAGATGGAGGAAGGGCGTGAGTGTGGCTATAAGGAGGTAGTCTGAGGGAGCTTTGTGGCAAGGGAATACTTAAGGGTTTGATGCTGTGTGTTTACAGGAAGCCACACATGCAATGGCATCTCACAGAGCTGTGCCCGCACACATCGACTTACACGGATGTCAACATCCTGGCTTTTGTATTGAAGATGTTAACACCAGGTGAGACAGAGTAATGGGTGCAGGGGCCCTCTCTGTATATTTTTTTACAAATTCCTATGACTGTACAATTATTTTGAAATTGTTTTTGAGGGTAACAAAGAGAGATCTGATTTAGGAAGAACAAAGAGAAAGTTCAGAGCATGTCCAAAAAGAGTTGGAAATGGGTTCCTCTCCTGAGGGAGAGAAGGTGAGAGAGAGACCTAAAATAAAATTTTTTAAAAATGTGTCTTTCTGTGCGGAAAACGAGCCCCTGCCAGGTTGGCCTGTGAAGTGGGGTGCTCATTTCAGTGGGCTACAGATGCTGGTGGCATTCTCCAACTCAGCTTCACCTGGTTACCGTGGAGGTTCTGCATTCCAGCTCTCTGATTCCTGTGACGTATTTCTCAATTCATACAAATTCTGAGATGTGGAAAAGGCTGTGATTAAACATGGGTCTCTGAAACCCCAAACCCTAGCCCTTGGGCCTTTATAATAGGAGTCAATTATGGGGAGGAAATCGAATTATGCCTTTTCAATTTCTAAATGCCCAAATCTAGAACCACTAGCAGGGTTGGTTTACAAAGGGGTCAAACTTTGGAATGAAAAGTTTGGGACAGGAAGTCTCAGGAAGCCTGTGATATCCTCTGATTTGACTAAATCCTATAGAATAAATAAAACTTTAGCTGCCACTGGGAACAGCCAGAAAAAAGAAATTAATAGTTTATTGAAAAGGGGTAGGGCGCCGGCCCCATATGCCGGAGGTGGTGGGTTCAGACCCAGCCCTGGCCAAAAACTGCAAAAAATAAAAAAAATTTTAAAAAGTTTAATTAAAAAAAAGAAAATATTGAGATTAAGAAGAATAAAACCTGGGATAATACAAATGCAGCAACTCACAAAAAACTACATGCTCCTTTAGAATCATGTTCAGATCAGCAAGAATTACATCTTGTATCTGTTTTTCATTACAAAAAACAACTCAGCAAGTTTGAAGCGCTGGTTTTGCAGGGGTGAACATCACTTTCTTTTTTCTTTTTTGATACAGAATCTCACTCTGTTGCTCTGGGTAGAGTGCTGTGGCGTCATAGCTCACAGCAACCTCAAACTCTTCAGCTCAAGCAATCCTCTTGCCTCAGTTTTTCATTTTTTAAGTAGAGACAGGGTCTCACTTTTGTTTAAACTGGTCTTTTCTTGAACTGGTGACCTCAAGCAATTCACCTGCCTCAGCCTCCCAGATTGCTAGAATTACAGGGGTGAGCCACTGTGCCCAGCCCTGAGCTTCGCTTTCAACTTGGCTGGAGAAATCTTCTCTTGGAACGAAGACAGACCCTTTGCACTCCCTCATTGTTACAGTTGGTGCCAGTCAGAACACCTTGATCTTCAGGCAATTTGTCAGAGCCCTGGTTCTCCCACTATCTGTCTACATGCCAATTTTCTTGGCAAGATTTACACATGAAGCAAATCCAATAAAATGAAGAGGCTGCCCCTGGCAGCTGAAAGCATTTCTAATAACAGGAAGGCCGTGCTCTGGAATCCAGGGGGCATTGCCAAATTGTGTCTGATTATTAAGTTCTTCATCAAATGATAGAATCCTACCAGCAAACTGCAGGCTGACAAGGCAAAGGTAAGGGGTGACGCAATTCTATGATGGTGCTTCAATATCCATATTTCGTTCGTGACAAGCATTGTGTTCACTCATTCGGAGTACAGTTTCCTTAGGAATTTAAGAGTAATTTGAACCACTGAATTGCTACCCCCAAAATAACACAAATGAGAGTGAAGAGACAAAAGGTTTTCAAAAGGACTTTCTTTTTCTCAGAAGGTTGATAGGAGCTTGAATTATAGTCTGAAAATGCTAAGACAGGCAGTCTCACTGTGTCACCCTCTGTAGAGTGGTGTGACATCACAGCTTACAGCAACCTCAAACTCTTGGGTTTAAGTGATGATTCTCTTGCCTCAGCCTCCCAAGTAGCTGGGATGATAGGCACCTGCCACAACACCCAGGTATTTTTTGGTTGTAGTTGTCACTGTTCTTTGGCAGCCCCGGGGTATGTGGCTGGCGCTCTAGCCACTGAGCTACAGGTGCCGAGCCTAAGACAGGCAACTTTCAGTTTTCCATGCGTACAGGAATCCTCTCTTCCTTCATTCAACACAATTCAGAAAACTTAAAACGGGCCAAATGCATTTAACTAAAAATAACGAGCTTGGAGAGGATGAGGCCCCGAGGACTAGCAGGACACCAGGTGAGGTGTGCGGCTCGGGTTACTCAGGATATGCTGGTGAAATACAGGCGGGAACAGATACCATTCCTTCTAAACTGAGCTTTGGGGGTTCAGAGTCTCCCACTTGTGCTCTCCCGGGGAGCTTCAGGGTTCCCTGAGATCTGGGAGTGGGGACTGTATGTTCCTTTGCCGGGTGGCTGCCGATGATGGGCTGTGTGAGGCTCTGTCTTTCTGGACCTGCGGGTCTCCCTTCCTTGCTATGAGACTGTACCCCAAGAGATACCGTGTGCACTCAGGGATGGCAGGGCCAGCCTTGGTTCTTCCTTGATGGTCTGAAGAACAAGGTCTGAATCTCATCCACCTCTGAGCGGGTACCTCTGTGCACACCACTCAAGAGTTATTTGAACCGAATGAGTGACAGAAGTAGAAAAGCCTGTTCCTTGTTTATTAATAGGGCACAACAGGAAGTTAGCTTCCATCTGGAATTAAAATACTAGCACTGCCAGTTGTTTACAACCAGGAACAGGCCAGTATGCATTCCTGGGTCTGGCTAAAAGCAGCAGTAAATGAGAGAGTGGAGAAATTAAAGTCTTACCTGTTACCACCACACAGTTGGGCTGAGAATCCATGACAGCCACATGGGGAGCTGGCCTCTGTGCCTCCTGGGCAGGCGGCTGTGGCTGGCTGGGCTCTGGGCACTCTGAGCTGGGTGTACCTCTGCCTGCCCATGGACGCTGGGCTGTGGCTGGTGCCCAGCCCCTCCTAGCCTCTGAGCTCCACACTTCCAGGCCCCAAAGGCTGAGGACTCTGGGGGAGGGTAGTAAGGCGATGCCACTTGAAAGCAGAAAATAGCCAGCTTAGGACACAGTTTGCTGGCAGCAGACAAGCAGAGAAGGGCCAGAAGGCCATCAGGGACTTTCTGGACACGTTGGTCTCAGTCAATGGTCCTAAGGTGAACTACAGGTTTAGCCACCAACTGTCTTTCTTCATTTGCCAAGGATTGGGGTGCCTGGGACAGCAGACTAAAATGTGCTCTAAGGTAGGACCAGTAGTAGCTCACACCTGCAATCCTAGCACTCTGGGAGGCCAAAGCAGGCAGATCACTTAAGCTCAGGAGTTTGAGAGCAGCCTGAGCAAGAGCAAGCCCTATACTAAAAATAGAAAAACCAGACAGGTGTTGCGATGGGCGCCTGTAGTCCCAGCTATTGGGGAGGCTGAGGCAAGAAGGATCTCTTGAGCCCAGGAGTTTGAGGTTGCTGTGAGTTAAGCTACTGCCATAGCACTCTAGCTTGAGACTTTTGTATCAATCAATAAATAAATGATTTTTTTTTTGAGACTAAGTCTCAAGCTATCCCCCTGGGTAGAGTGATGTGGCATCACAGCTCATCGCAACCTCAAACTCTTAGGCTTAAGCGATTCTCTTGCCTCAGCCTCCCAAGTAGCTGGGACTACAGGCCCCAGCCACAACTCCCAGCTAATATATATATATATATTTTTTGTTATACTTGACATTGTTGTTTGGCAGGCCTGGGCTGGATTCGAACCCACTAGCTCTGGTATGTGTGGCTGGTGCCCTAGCCACTGAGCTACAGGTGCTGAGTCTAAATAAAATGTTTTAAAAGAAAAAATAATAAATAAATAAATAAATAAATAAATAGCGTTAATGTGTTGTAATGGGTACTCTCCCCATCAGGATGAAACTGTGGGCCTCTCTACAAGTTGGTTATTTAGAATAGGCGTCCTCAAACTTTTTAAACAGGTGGCCAATTCACTGTCCCTCAGACAGTTGGAGGGCTGGACTATAGTTTAAAAAAAAGAACAAAACTATAAACAAATTCCTATGCACACTGCATATATCTTATTTTGAAGTAAAAAAACAAAACGGGAACAAATACAATCACACCGCCTCATGTGACCTGTGGACGGCAGTTTGAGGACCTCTGGTTTAGATCTTGTTTTTCCTCTTCAGTAATCCCCCCTGGCAGCCACAGTCCCTCCTTATATTGGCCACTATGACTTGGTGAAATTGACTGATCTTGAAACTGAAACTGCTAACATGGGTGAGGGAAGGGCCAGGTGAGGTGGCTTACGCTTACAATCCCAGAACTCTAGGAGGCCAAGGCGGTGGATTGCCTGAGCTTACAGGTTCAAGACCAGCCTGAGCAAGAGCAAGACCCCCCCCTTCCCCCCCCCATCTCTAAAAAATAGCTGGGTATTATGGTGGGCGCCTGTGGTCCCAGCTGCTTGGGAGGCTCAGGCAAGAGAATCACTTAAGCCCAGGTTTAAGGTTGCTGTGTGCTATGATGCCACAGCACTCTACCAAAGGTGACCAAGTGATGCTCTGTCTCAAAAAAAAAAAAAAAAAAAAAAAAGTGAGTTAAAGAAATAAAGAAAATAAAACCATAGTTGCAGCTTCTGGCCCTGCCTTTAAAAAAAATGTGGCAGTTTCAAGCAGCTGTAGAAACTGCAGGAGCTCTGATTTCCTATTGTGTGAACAGTGCTCACAGCAGCCCTCTCACAGTAGGGACTGTGACCCTGTTCCAGCTGCTGTCCCCAACGCTGTCAGCCCTGAGGAACAGAGGCTGCGCACCTAGCTAGCTGTGCTGGCTTGGCAGGCTGTGCACCTACCGCCCCACACTCTACCTGTAAAAAGTTCTTAATGCCATGCCTGATTCCTTAAATGTGTCTCTGGATGTTAGCGACAATCCCAGCGTGCCAGTTGGCTCAATAGAATTTCTCTCCCTTTTTAATTGTGTTAGAATAATGGAAAAAGCTAACATTTAGGGCTATTTCCGCTCTTGAGAAAGCCCTGTTATGCAACATCTTGACCTTCCAGAAAATATTATGTTTTAAAATGACTTTTTTTTTTTAAACTAAAATGTCAAACTGTGTAATAAAGGGAAGAAAAACCATAATTCCTTCCCTTATCCAGATGTGGTAATGAGAAGCTCCCTTCAGGGAGGCAGGCAGGGCTCAAGCACCACGCTGCTTCTGGGAAGTTCAATGCACTGTGTGTCAGGGAGCAGAACCACCTGGCTCCATCTGCTTAATTGGCCCCTTGATAGATACGTGCACCCATTTAATTGGGATCACTGTCAAGGATTAGACTCCACCGGAAGCCTTCCTGGGACTCTGAACCAACTGTCATTCCCTTTAATTGGCCCCTGGTGTGGGCTGCAAGCTTCTTTACCACCAAGAACAGGTGGGAAGTGGCATTTGCCCCCACACGCCCCCCACCACCTACCCTGGGAAGCAGGGCCCACCTTGTTTTGAGAGGGATGCACTGGCCTTTGTACTGCTCCTTATTTGAGAGAAGTCACCGGTTTTCTCATACTCCCTTGGGCACCTGTGGACTCTCTCAACTCCCTCTGGTGAGCAACTCCTCTGGTTCTTGTCACTAGCCTAGTTCTCTCAGGTAGGCTTTGCATCCCCATCACAGTTAAAGGAGAAGATCAAGCCATCGAGAAGTGCCCACACTTGCTGCTAGCTGTTTGTTGCCAGGGTCAAACTCTGATAACATTACTTAATTTGGTCTGGGTACCAGAACTTGTGTTTACTAATGTTGAAGTCTTACACCTGGAGGAAGCAGACTCCTTAATTGCTAAGACTGCCAGGTGTTTTTTTCTGTGTGTTTGTTTTTGTTTTAAACAGTCTCACTCTGTTGCCTAGGCTAGAGTGCCCTGGCATCAGCCTTCCTCACAGCAACCTCAAACTCTTGGGCTCCATCCATCCTCCTGCCTCAGCCTCCTGAGTAGCTGGGACAACATGTGTTTACCACATTGCCTGGCTACCTTTTCTATTTTTAGTAGAGATGGTGACTCATTCTTGCTGAGGCTGGTCTCAAACTCCTGAGTTCAGGTGATCCACATGCCTCAGTCTCCCAGAGTGCTGGGATTACAGGAGTGAGCCCTTGCCCTGGCTAAGACTACTAGTTTGTAACAATACCACTTCTCTGACAATGAAGGTGCAATTATTATTATTTGAATTTTACATGATCCTTTTTTTTTTTTTTTTTTTTTTTGAGACAGAGTCTCACTACGTTTCCCTTGGTAGAGTGCTGTGGCATCATAGCAACCTCAAACTGTTGGGCTTAAGTGATTATCTTGCCTTAACCTCCCAAATAGCTGTCATTGCTGCTTAGCAGGCCTGGACTGGGCTTGAACTTGTGTATGTGGCTGGCACCATAACCACTGAGCTATGGGTACTGAGTCTACGTGCTCCATTCTTATTTTACTAAACTGGAATGTGTCCTGGAGTTTTCACTTTCCCATAATTCACTAATTTCCTTCAGTTCTTAAATTTGCACAGCTGCTGTCACAGTGGTTACAGCACCAGCTACATACACTGAGAGTGTGGTGGGTTCGAACCCTGCCAAGGCCAGTTAAAAAACTGCAACAAAAAAATAGCCAGGCGTTATGGCAGGTGCCTGTGTTCCCAGCTACTTGGGAGGCTGAGGCCCAAGAGTTTGAGGTTGTTGTGAGCTGTGACGCCATCGCGGTCTACTGAGGGCGATATGGTGAGATTTTTGTCTCAAAAAAAAAAAAAAGAAAAGAAAAGGAAAGAAAAGAAAACAAGAGGTATAAAATATTTTTACTTAGTCACAGTGATATGTTTATTATTGTAGTCATTCTTCCTCCACCAAAAAAAGAAATCCCAACATTCCTATGTTCTAAAATGAAAACAGCTCAGAAAAGTATGGATCAAGGTTTGACATCTGTGCTTTTATTTCTTTTTCCATTGTAAAAACAAATGGTCTCTGACAATTGCTGATGTCAAATACAATCTTTAGGCCGATGAAATACAGTAAGCCTGAGAACAAATAAGGCAACTAAAAGAAGATATTTTATTTAACAGAAAGCACAGTGATCTTCCTTACAAGTTACATTCTCAAGAGGAAAATATTTGTAATCATCTTTGACTCTGGGATTAAAAGGGCAAGGTGCAGCCCTCTTAGTGACCTGGAAAGTAAGCAACAATACCCACGGGCTCTCACCAGGGACAGCAACTGTGAGATGCCAAGATTACAAGATCCCAAGACCTAAACTATTTCATGTTTTCAACCAAACATAAAGATTTGTGGGATTTGTTTTAAATTTCTTATTGGCAAGTGATAACTTCCTGCTTAAGCAAGAAAAAGGATTAAGGGGGTTTGCTTATTGTTTCTGACACATTTTGTACACTTGACATAAATGAAATTTAATCAAACTGGTCAAATTCCTTTAGAAAATGGGAGGGAAAATAAATCAATACACAAGAAGCACTTTTAATTCCCAAAATAATGATATTATAAGTCTTACAGGGTGGTGCCTGTGGCTCAGTGAGTAGGGCACTGGCTCCATATACCAAAGGTGGCAGGTTCGAACCCGGCCCTGGCCAAAATTGCAATTGCCCCTTGCCAAAGCATTAAGGGATTCTCCAAAAATGTCACCCTACCAAGGTAGCATTTTTTTTTTTTTTTTTTTTTTTTTTTTAGACATACCCTCATTCTGTTGCCCAGGCTACAGTGTCCTGGGGTCAGTCTAGCTCACAGCAACCTCAAACTGTTGGGTTCCAGTGATCCTCCTGACTCAGCCTCCCAAGTAGCTGGGACTACAGGCCCCTGAAATAATATGCAGCTAATTTTTCTTTTCTTTTCTTTTCTTTTCTTTTCTTTTCTTTTTTCTTTTCTTTTCTTTTCTTTTCTTTTTTTTTTTTTGAGACAGAGTCTCACTTTGTCTCCCTCAGTAGAGTTCCTTGGTGTCATAGCTCACAGCAACCTCAAACTCTTGGGCTGAAGCAATTCTCTTGCCTCAGCTTCCCACGTAGCTGGGACTACAGGCGCCCGCCACAAGGCGCCCGCCACAACGCCCAGCTGTTTTTTTTTGTTGTCGCAGTTGTCATTGAAGTTTAGCTGGCCCTGGCTGAGTTCGAACCCGCTACCCTTGGTGCATGTGGTTGGCACCATAACCTCTGTGCTATGGGTGCCATGTAAAAATTTCTTATTTGGTAAGAACGAATGGTAGTATCTTTCCTCAACCCATTACCCAACCTTGATATTCAAGGTGGGGTTTAGCTCCTACACCCAGGTAGGCAGGAGCCTGAATCTCTATTTTATCTTTTTTTGTTTGTTTGTTTGAGACAGAGTTTCACTTTGTTGCCCTTGGTAGAGTGCCGTGGGGTCATAGCTCACAGCAACCTCAGACTCTTGGGCTCAAGTGATGCTCTTGCCTCAGCCTCCCGAGTAGCTAGGATTACAGGTGCCTGCCATAAGGCCTGGCTATTTTTTTTTTTTTTTTTTTTTTTTGAGACAGAGTCTCATTATGTCGCCCTCAGTAAAATGCCATAGTGTCACAGCTCACAGCAACCTCAAACTCTTGGGCTTAAGTGATTCTCTTGCCTCAGCCTTCCAAGTAGCCAGGACTGCAGGAACCTGCCACAGTGCCGAGCAATTTTTTTTTGTTGTTGTTGTTGCAGTTGTCATTGTTTTAGCTGGCTGGGGCTGCGTTCAAACCCACCAGCCTCAGTGTAGGTGGCCAGTGCCCTACCCCCCTACCCACTGAACTACAGGTGCCGCCATGCCTGGCTATTTTTAGAGATGGGATCTCGCACTTGCTCAGGTTGGTCTTGAACCCATGAGCTCAGGCAATCCACCCGCCTTGGCTTCCCAGAGTGCTAGGATTACAGGCATGTGCCACTGCGCCTGGCCTTATTTCAGCTTCTTGCAGGTATCAGATGTTATGCATTTATGTTTATAAACATCCTACTAAAGCATACCTCTTAAATGCTTACAGCATTTACTTATTTAAAAATTAGGACCTGAAACTTCTGTAAATTTCTGAAACAACCATTTGAATCTGAAACTATTTTAAAACAATCAGGAATTTAGTATGTTAGAAACCACATTATATTCCTGGGATTATCTTCAGCATCCCATTGGAAATTGGTATAAAAGATAATTTAAATTATCTTGCAAATTAGTTTTTTTTTAATTCCTGGTAATCTTCTGTTATATCATAAGGTGATGTTTTCCCTATGCTTTATAGGGGAAAAATTTGCCTGTAGTTTTCTTTTGTCTTATATTTTTCCTTCAATTTGTTGTTTTTATGCCCCTCATGTTTTTTTTTTAAAGGACTGCCTTGACTGAAAAGTAACAACTGTTGCAATAGGAATTTGTTTGCTTATTAAAATCCAGTGGCTTGCTAGTCTTACTGTTTAAATACTGGGTTTTTCTTTCAAATTTCACGAATAGCTTGGGAATGACTAGAACATTTGTGTTCTTAACATTGAGGAAATTCCTATGTAGATAAATGAAGCCAGATGGGGGACGCAGCATAGAATTTAATGTCTTCTTGGAATGGAAGACACTGTCACATGTCTCAGGCCTTTCAGGGGCCCCGTTTCTCTGTATGCATTATAAATGGGATTTTTCTTTTGTTTTTGGTTTGTTTGGTTTAGAGCTAATGGCAATTGGTTTCAGAAGTGAGTACTAAAGCCAGATGTGGTGGCTCAGGCTTATAATCCCAGCACCCTGGGAGGTTGAAGAGGATGAATTGCTTGAACTCTGGAGTTCAAGACCAGCCTGAGCAAGAGGTAAACCCTGTCTCTACTAAAAATAGAAAACCTAGCCAGGTATCATGGCGGGCACCTATAGTCCCAGCTATAAGAGAGACTGAGGCAAGAGGATCTTGTGAGCTCAAGAGTTTGAGGTTACTGTGAGCTAGGAGGCTACCACACTCTAGCTTGGGTGACAGAGAATAAGTAAATAGATAAGAAGAGGTACATTCTTTCTCCACTAATTTAAGTGAATTATCTACTTAATCATATATTAAATTCCTATGTACATTATAGCCCTTATTTCATTGACAATTTTCCAATTTCTATAAGAATACTCCACTATACTAATTACCTACCTCAGCCTCCAGAGTGCTAGGATTACAGGCATGAGCTACCATGCCTGGCCTGCTTTTAGATCTTTTGCATTATCAATTGAGGGGAGGAATATCCAAGTCCAAGGGCTCGGCTTTAACTAAGAATTTGAGTAGTAATTCCTAGCATTGGGCTCCCTCCAGTTTTGTATTTATAGAGTTGTTTCAAAACTGTCATGGTGGCTTCAAAGGTGGAAAAATTAAAAAAACCACCATATCAATTATATTGTAATTAGCCAAAGGTCATGCAAAGTGGCAGAGATAACTGACAAGCAGTTTGAGGCCTGTTCTTGTCCTGATTATCAGCCGCTCTAGTTAGCTTCTGCTTTAAGAGTTGTTTTTATTTTATTTTGCTTTATTTAATTAATTTACTTATTTAGAGACAGAGTCTCACTGTGTCGTCTAGGAGAGTCATAGCTCCCAGCAACCTCAAACTCCTGGGCTCAAGCAATTCTCTTGCCTCAGGCTGCGGAATAGCTGGGACAACACTGCCACAATAGTTGGCTATTTTTCAGAGATGGGGTCTTGCTCTTGTTCAGGCTGGTCTGGAACTACTGAGTTCAGGCAATCCACCTACCTCGGCCTCCCCCAGATTATACATGTGAGCCACCACTCCGGGCCCTATTTTATTTTTTGGGACAGAGTCCCTACAGGCCCTACTGTAACCTGGGCTAGCACAAAGAAGTGACTTCATAGCTTCCTGGGACCTCAAACTCCTTAGCTAGAGTGATATTCCCACCTTTAGACTCCCAAAGTGCTAGGATTACAGGCCTGAGAGCTACACCTTGCCTGGTTGTTTATTTTGACATCTGATCTTCAAGGCCCTGCATCTGGTGTCAGCTTGGTCTCTTAGTCTCTTACTGTTCACACAAGGAGATGTCTTATCTTCAGCAGGTGGAGGGCACAGTGGGAGCATCTGGGAGGGTCCTCAAAGAGGCTTTCTTGGGCTGGGGATCCAGGAGAAATTTGACCTTTCCACTGAAAGTTCACTCAAGGATCATCTCACAATTAAGGGAGATTACTAAGAGACAGGATTCACTTACTCTATGCACAGGAAGAAATTACAGAGTGATAATCCAATTTTCCAAGGGAGTTCAGGTTGTCTTTACACAGGCTTTTTAGAGGGGAGGGAGGAATCGAAGAGTTTAGGGCATAAAAGGTTGCTAGGGAGGATGAATGAACATTGGAGAAACAGATTGACTTACAGATTAACCTGAGAGGCAGATATTTATGACCTGAACAATTTGGGTGAGGTCCACTTATATCCTTATCCATCATTCCTGAAATATTTTGGGGTAACAGGAAAGGGGAAAGGTAACAGGAAAGGGAGTCATTATTCCCTTTGATCCTCTGTTCAGATCAGTCCAGTTTATGCAAATACAGGGAAGTTCTCATCCAGAGTTTCTTGACCTTGAATGGCCTTCAACTTAAAATATTCTTTATACCAGGGACTCCTATTTTGGGGTTAAATTTCTTTAGCTCCTTCAAGGGACAAGGCAGGTAGATGAGTTCCAGATCCATACTAGAGCCCCTTAGGTATGAAGGAGCTAAGAAAATTTTGAGAATACATGTAGTGAGAATAAGATGAAGTCAGTCAGGCTTGGGCCAAGATGACACAGCTGGTCTGTCAGTTTAGGTCCTACATGACCTTTGCCTTGTCTCTCCCATTCTTATTGTTTTATAAATTCAGCTTTAACCTGAAGGTGTGTATTTGAGTGGTTTAGGGCAATTGATTTAAGAGATTAACTTTTGAATTGGAATGTTATCTATGGGTTGTATCAATTATTGTTTATTATGGATCATGGGTTATGGCAACAACTGTTGTTTAAGATAAATGTTAATTACTGTTTAATATAAAGATTAGTACTGTTTTTTTTTAACTTTTAGGTAAAAAAACTGTGTTTTTGGAAATGGAAGAACAGTCTTGGAGAAGCTACTCTCACTGTTCTCCAGAATTGCTGGCCTTCTGCTCCTAAAACATGTAGACCTGTCCCCTTCTCTGCATATTGGCTGGACAGTGACAGGTGGCTGGACCCTCTTTATCCAGTAAGAATTTCACCCCCAAACTACAACCAGTTTGATTTAAAGGCTTTTCAAAACTGGACTGACCTGATCAAAAGATCAAAGGGGGAAACTGACTTCCTTTTCTCTCCCAGTTATCACAATACTTTGCAAGAAAGAAGATTAAGATTAAGAATGTTAACAGACAAGGCCCAAATCATTTAAATACTTTAATTTGGGTTAATTTACAAGTCAATCTGTTCCCCCCATCTATTCATCCTCCCTAGCAACCACACTGGCACCTATATTACACATTCTCCCCTCCCTTCTTCCAGGCATCTATAAAGATATGGGACCATCATTGAGACATGGGTAATCACTGTTGTGATTCCTCTCATGTGCATAGTAAGGAAACAAATATTTCTCTTATTAATCTGCCTTAAGTTTCCCCTGGCCCCTGTGGTGTTTGGGTAGCAGAACAGCATGAGGGGCCAGTCCAGGATTGAGCTTTAGGGAGGTTTGAGCTGTAGTGTGTTGTGCCAGAGAGGAGGAGGTGCTGTTACAGGAGGCTTGGCACTAGTTCTTAGCATGTACATCAGAAAAATGGTGACAAGAGGTTTGAGGAGAAGGTAAGTTTATTAATTTCCCAACAAATGAGGAGGCTGGCAGACTCCCATCTCAAAAGCACCAGCAGCCCTCTGAACAGAAGTACTGAGTTTAAAGATTCTGATTAATCCCATTTTGGGCTAACACAAATCATGTGACCTCTGCCTGGATTAATCCCATCTTTAGCTAAAATGACCTTGTGAGAGAAACAAGATCACACTCAGAAAAGCAGGTCAGAAAACAGCCATTCTCCTCCCCAGACTCCTGGTGTGCTTCAAGGACAGGGTTTCTGGGAAATACCCTACCCACATGTGCCCATAATCCTGAGCCACACTACAGAGCCCTGAGCTGTACACTGGGCTCACTTCCCCATCCCAGCAACATTGATAAGGCTAATTATAAGCCTTTTGCAACTGTGGTAGCTAACTTGATACCTGCTCACTGTCTATTCTGCTTTTTCCCTCTATTAAAGTCTTTCCTGTTCCTGAACAGGCCTCCTCTCCTTTCTTTTGCACACCCACCCGTGTTCTGTGCCAGAACCTGTCAGATCTAATGACCTCTGCCCAGACATTTCCCTCGAGTTATCTCCTCTGGCACAAAGAAAAAAGACATTCTGTTGGGTTTCAAGGCCTGTGCCTGGGTCCTGCTGGGTTATTGGAGTGCTCGTCGTCAGAAAATGACCATACCTTCACAGGAAGGCAAGCATGAAACAAGGTTTATAGGAGAAGAGAAACATGATTTTATAGAGTAAGAAAGCTTAGCAAAGCAGGCTACAGTTAGTCAGACAGCAAATGGAGCTCCATTGCCAGGACAAGTAGGCAGAAGCCAAGAGTTATGGCTGGCGGTTCTCTTTTATATTCCCTGGGTCAGGCCTACCTTATGGTTCAGAGGGCACCTTGGAACCAGGGTTTTACTGTGCATGTGGACCTCCACGAGCTTCTCTGAGAATCTATGGCAGGCGAGTGGACTACATGATAATTACCATATATACTCGAGTATAAGCCGAGTTTTTTCAGCACAAAATTTGTGCCGAGTTCGGGTTTTTCGGCACAAATTTTGTGCCGGAAAAAACTCGGCTTATACTCGAGTATATACGGTAGTCTTAAGGCTGTTTTAGGTCACCTTCAAGACTGTATTGTACATGTTGTCAAGCTAGACTCTAGCCTTCTTAATGCCGCAACCCTTTAATACAGTTCCTTTGGCTCACCACCGACAGGTTGAGAAGCGCTGGGCTAGAGGGTCTTTTATATCTTTTTGTAGTGTGCCCACTAAGTTCTGATTGGTAGATTGGTAGGGTGTTCCTGCCTCCCCAGGATTTAGCTAACAACTTACCTAACAAAGTAGTTCCCAACTACTTACCTAATAATTTCCCTGCTTCTCCTGGCCACTGGCCTGAGGCAGGGATGTAGGTTTTATTCTAAAAAAAAAAAAAAAAAAAAAGTTCAGCGCCAGTAGTACAGTGGTTAAATGGTTACGGTGTCAGCCACAGACATCTAGGCTGGCAGGTTCGAACCCAGCCTTGGTGAGCTAAACAATAATGAACAACTGCAACAAAAAATAGCCAGGCTTTGTGGCAAGTGCCTGTAGTCCCAGCTACTTGGGAGGTTGAGGCCAGAGAATCACTTAAGCCCAAGGCTTAGAGATTGCTGTGAGCTGTGACTCCATGGCACTCTATTGAGGGTGACAGAGATTCTGTCTCAAAAAAAAAAAAAAGAAAAAAGAAAAAGAAAAGAAAAGAAAGGGGGGCTTTGAAGTGACAAAAACCATTTTTAACCTCCTGCACTTTCTCCCACGCCATTCTCTGTTACGTATTTTCAGGCCTTTGTCTTTATGGCACTAGGGGTGGAGGCCCTTGGCCTCTTTATCTGTTGGCATTGAAAAACCATCCCTACATCTCATCACCTTGAAATAGGGCAAGAAGAAATGGCCTGCCTTTGAATTGTCTGTGGGAATAAAGCCATACTCTGCAAAATAATATAAAGAGGTTTATTTTGAACCAAATTTGAGGACCATGACCTGGAGCAACACCCAAGAAGCCTTGAGCACATGGACTGTCAGTGGTGGGGTTACAGTTTGGTTTATACATTTCATGGAGACAGGAATTACAGGTAAAGTCACAAATCAATGTGTGGAAGCTATACATTGGTTTGGCCCCCCCCAAAGTAGGACATCTCAAGGAGGGGCAGGCTGTTTCCAGATTATAGATGGGTTTAAAGATTCTTTAGCTGACAGTTGGCTGAAAGAGTTAGGCTTTGAGTTGGCTAAAAGGAAATCTTGAGATAAAGGGTCTGTATTCAGAGACAAAGTACCTGACACGTGCCCAGACTCCAGTGGTTTGTCATGTATATTGAGGACCTGCAAGTTCTTGCCTAGTCATAGGCCTGTTAACAGTCAAAGGGGACATCTCAAAGAAAGGGAAGGGGGGCACGGTGAGACAAGTCTGATCTTTCTCTTGGCTAACAACTCAGTTTTAGGTGATCCCCTTGGTTAAGTGGCAGGGTCAGGTTGGCTGCTGGAGGGGAAGCCTTAAGATTTTATTTTAGTTCACAGAATTTGCTATTTCAAGTGAATACCAGCCCGAAAATTTAATATCCAAAATGAACAGATATATTGCAGTTGTCAGGAAAAACTGGAAAGGCTTTAAAATGGGCAAAAAGTTACTGGATGTTTTGTTTTATGTGCCTTTCATTGTCTATGAACTATTTTTCAACAGTGTAGATTTTCTTTTCTTTTTTTTTTTTTTTGGCAAGGGCTGGATTTGAACCCACCACCTCTGGCATATGGAGCCAGTGCCCTGCTCCTTTGAGCCACAGGCGCTGCCCAGCAGTGTAGATTTTCATAAAGGGTTAATGCAAATGATTCTTGTTCAAGTGCCTATGGCTTAAGGAGTAGGGCGCTGGCCCCATATACCAGAGGTGGAGGGTTCAAACCAGGTCCTGGCCAAATTACTGCAAAAAAAAAAAAAAAAAAGAAAAAAAAGAAAAAAGAAACGAATAAAACAAGGAAGTAAGTTGGGGGGGGGGGCGTGAGATGGTGCCCAGTTCAGGCCCAGGGACACTGTACGTGCCTTGGGTCTTGAACACTTTGTTTTCTCCTAAAATGAAGGGAAATAATAAATACTCCTGAGGGGGTGAATCATACCAGAAGTTGGAGTTGAAGGTTTTTGCAAAATGTTTAGACAGCCAGAGGCTGGCAGTGGGAAGACAGCTCCAGGCAGTGACCCCGGGGGAAGAGGCGACAGGCGCAGCCCCAGGGGAGGGCGAGGGGGAGGGAAACGCGGGGGGGAGTCACGGGAGATGAGGAGGGCCCAGGAGGATGCCAGGTAGGCAGCGGGGCAGGGGCAGTCCCAGGTGAGGGGCTGAGGGAACCCAGCTCCGAAGTGGAAGGACTGGAGGGGGACCCGGACGTCCTCGAGGGCGCGACGCGGCGCTCTGGCAGCATGGAGGCGGAGGCCGGGCAGGGGGCCGCAGGTAAGGGATCCGTTGCCGGCCGGACCCAGGCTCCGGGGCCCTCCCCGCGCTCGGGTTTCAACGGCTCGCCCCGACCGAAGCTCTGGGCCCGAGCGCAGCAAAACCAGCCGGTAAACAGCGTTCTTCGGCGCCGGTGCCCCGAGCCGCGCACCTGTCGCTGTCCCGGCAGGGGTCTCCTACGCTTACCCCCTGGCGCCTTTAAGTCCCAGGCAAACGGGAAAGGGAAGAAAATGATCCCAGGAGCCGGACGAGGAGCTGTCAGACGCGAACTCCACGCGCGGCCCCGACCCGGGACTTGGCCTCGGTCACGGCTTCTGCCCGCCGTCCCCGGGGCCACCGGGCGTCAAGACCGCTGACCTGGGTTGCTTCCCAGGGTCGGGAGCGTCGGCGAGCCCCCTGCTTTCCCAGAGCCTCGGTGGCCCTGTCTGTGCAAGGGGAAGCGCACAGTGTGGGAGGAGTCGTGTTGCAGCTCCGCGTGCGACGGGCGCCCCACGCTGCGGCGACCTGCGGGGGCACGGGGTGGGGGTGGGGTCGCTGGGACCCCGAATGCGGGCCAGTTCTGGCCTTGGAGTCGGAGCCCGCGCCCGGAGCCGCATGTGGTGCGGTGCCCGGCCCTCTTTGGGGAGAACCCGGGAAAGCAGGGGCAGCGTCTAAATCTTAAAGCTTTTGGAGTAAAACTCTAGCGGGCTCTTTGGCAGCCCCGAAAAGGAAGGCGCGCTCGTATGGGACCTAGGGCGTTGGATGCTGAGAAAGTGCCTCCTTCCCTCCTCCTCCTCCCCTTGGTGGGGGCACGGTTGTGGGAGCTGGGACCCGGTTTCTGAGAAAAGAAGGGCTCCGTGACCTGCTCCTGCACCCCTACACCCAGCCCAGCCCAGCCCAGCCCAGCCCAGCCCGCTAGGCGCCCCGGCCGCAGGTGGCCTCCTCCACCCGCCCAGCAGTGAGTCTCAGACTGGCTGCTCGCTCCCGCCACCCATCTCTAAGGGAGAAGTAAATCCTGTAAAGACTTCTCTGCCTTTTACTGTAAGGCAGCCGCAAGGGCTAGTTGCTTTGATGACCTGTTTTTGAAAGCTGTGACTTTGAGTTGTTTTTCCCTCGATTTTAGGTGAATTAATAAGATATCAGTTAATTGTGCAGATTAGGAAAGGTTTTTGTCTTTTGTTTTGGAGAGGGAGATACTATTTATTTTTTATTTTATTTAATTTTTGTTGTTGTTCCTTACGGCTTTTTCTAGAAAGTTAGTCTTCCTGGCTATGGATAGTGACTGCTATTTCCAGTTCACACGTTGGACAAAAATGCAAGGAAAACCAGTGACTTTTAAAATCTCATTATCTTCATCTACAAAATGTAAGTGGTTTTGCCCATTTAGGGGCTTACTGTACCATAATGTTACACAGAGGTGGTCACAGAAATTCCTTCCCCTCTGCCCGGGAGCGATTCCATGAGTCAGAGGGTTCCTTCCAATTCTTGCTTTAGAAATCTCTTATTTTACCCAGTCTTCTTGCATTTTAATGGGAAAAGTAATGGTAATTTCATCTCCTGCAAAAGTATAGTTGGCTTAAAACAGTTTAAAGATTTTCCTGTGTTTTTGCAACGTTTGCTGCAGCTTTGATGGTCACTGATGGCCCAGATGACACACAGCAGTTGCACATTAATCATTTCCACGTGTGCTAGGTCCTAAAGGGTTGGAGTTTTGCACAGCTGAACTGTTGCCCAAGCTTTGATAGCCCATTTCCCCAAAAGGCTTGAGCAAATCAGGTCTACTTGGGAATTCTATTTTCTTTAGCAAGGAAGCATGAAACTGAGAATGATGCCTTCAGGTAAGGCTGCATCCCCCAGTGAGCTCCAGTGGTGAAATACAGGGAAAACGCCTGGGATATCCCCCTTGGGTGTTTGCCTGAGGCTTCTCAATATTGCTGTCTGGTTTCTGAGAGGGGGGCGTGGCATGACAATCCAAAGGGCTTTGGGGATATTCCCTGGTAATTGGTCATCTAGACCTACCCCAGGGCCACACCCATATTTATTCCCCAGACCCTCCAAACTCCTACCCTCTTCCTCTCCCTTCCCCCCTAGATTTCGGAGAGTGTGTGTTTTTTTAATTTCCCTGATGCTGAAGACCTTCTTAGGTTCCACCAGACCATCTGTTGCTGTCATTTCAGCATGAGTACAGTGGAAAGAAAAAAGAAAGACACAGCCCTATTCTGTTACTGCCCTCATTCTTTGCCTTGGACTTCCCTCATCTATAAAATAAAGACTTGACCTGTTTGTAAGGATTTGGTGAGACCCTGTGTGCATAAAAGCTGACGGCAGGGTCCATGGTTAACTGAGAAGGCCATTTGTTCTGACCACCTTGCTTCTGTTTACACACAAAACTAGCCTTTGTGTATTTAATGATCTTCAGTTACAAAGTCAGATTAGTGTTTGAATTTTGAAAATTATGCTCTGATAATTTGCACTGATACTAAAACAGAGAGAGTTGGTAGGCGGGAAAGCTAGTAAGCAAGGAGAAAAACCAAGGGTAACTCAAGTTTGGGGTGGGGGACAGAGACTGTGGTGATGTCCCTAAGGCAACTGACTCTAAGGAGGGCGAAACATGATGCAATGGAGATGTAATGACTGCAGAATGTTCAGGCCATGCCTCCCACTGGAACTGTGGAGAGTTTTGTCAGAGTGTAAGAAGGATTCAAGCAGAGAGTTCTAAAAAGGCCAGTGTCTGTATCTGAGCTCTGCTGGGGACCCTGGTACTTAGTGGAGAGAGAGCCGAGCAGATGAAAGGCTGTCCCTTGGGACATGAACAGATGAGGAACTGGAGGACAGAGGCAGATGGCTCTAAGAGGGACGTGTGTGAGGACCTGGTTTTGAGGAAGACACAAAGAAGGGGAGAAGAGAGAGAAAAGAAGCCATGCTGAAGGCACGCAGGTCTAAGGTGGCCCAGAAGGAGACAGGGTGGGGGAGGAAATATCTCTGGACCCTGGATGGGGGCTGGTACACCTGCCATTTCAAAAGAGTTTGCAGGGGGTGGTGCCTGTGGCTCAAGGAGTAGGGCGCTGGCCCCATATACTGGAGGTGGTAGGTTCCAACACAGCCTCAGCCAAAAACTGCAAAAAAAAAAAAAAAGTTTGCAGGGACAAGAAAATGGGGAGGTTGAGCTTGAGGAGATGGTAAAGGTGAGGACAGGTGGCTTTCTCCTTGCATTTTTTGGATGTAGGAGGCTTAAATACGTGTCAGGTGAACTAACTTTAAGGAGCACTTAACTGTATGCCAGGTATTGCGGTAAGCCCTTTCTATGCATTGGTTAATTGATTTTAACAGTAAACAGTAAATGTAGATACACTGTCCCCTACTAACTGTGGGGATATGGTCCAAGATTTCCAGTGGATGCCTGAAACCTGGGATAGTTCTAAGCCCTGTATATGCATACTCTCATGGATTTCTTTTTGCTTCTTGCAATTTCAGGGGTAGATCTTAGCAGGAGTGGGATGGTGCAAAATTTTGTTGCCCTACTCAGAAAGGCACACAATTAAACTTAGGATTTGTTCATTTCTGGAGTGTTCCATGTAATATTTGCAGACTGGTTGACTGCACATAACTAAAATTGAGGAAAGTAAAACTGTAGATATGAGGGGACTGCTGTGCTGAGGCACAGAGATGAAGTCATTTGCCTGAGGTCACTTGGCTAGTGAGTGACTGTTAGGATTCACGCCTTGGGAGAGCTGAGTCCAGAGTAGTCCCCCTGATGGCCCAAATCTCTGTATAACTCTCTTGTGTTGAATTCTTTGCCACATAGTGGTAGCTACACTATAGAGGGCTCGTGTTCACCCCATTTCTAAATGTCAGGGGCTATATTATATTTGTACACATGGAGATCTCCATGGCAGGAGGTTGAACTGGAGATGCCTGCTGTCCTGACCCTGTCTACAGGGTCTAGCACTAGGCCTGGCAGGACAGAGTGAATGACCTGGCTGGTCAGCAATTGGTCTGGGTGATGGGAGGTTGCTGAGGTGTTGTCTTTCTGACCTTTGAAACTTCAGTCTGGTTACTATCTGATTGGCCTTTGCTGGGTTTCTGGCATCTGCAGGCTGGCTCGGGCTCCTTTGATATTCTCATTTGTAGCTCAGCCCTGGCAAGTTCCAAATAGGATTCCAGAAAATGGCAGTGTTTTGTGGCTTACAGAGAAACTTCAGGGCAAAATTCAAGCACTTTGTCAGATTCCCCAAGGGGTCAAGTGACTTTTTTTTTTTTTTTTTTTTTTTTGAGACAGAGTCTCAAGCTGTTGCCCTGGGTAGAGTACTATGGCATCACAGCTCACAGTAACCTCAAATTCTTGGGCTTAAGTGATTCTCTTGCCTCAGCCTCCCAAGTAGCTGGGACTACAGGTGCCCTCCATAGCGCCTGGCTATTTTTTGGTTGCAGTTGTCATTGTTACTTAGCAGGCCCAGGCCCTTGTATTAAGGCGTATCAGGGCACAACAGCCATGGCTTAGAACGGTCATGCCTTTTACTATGCCCATCCTCCATGGGTTTGCGTCTCCAAGGCCAGTGGTCATCAAGCTTGGGTGGGAGTGGGGCACCCTGCCTGTGTGATTCCAACGGCCACTGTCTGTTGTGGTCCAGTCATGTCCCCCAGCCTCACTATTTTCCCTATCTTTCTTTCCTGTCTCCTTTTCAGGCCCATTGGGGGCCCTCTCATTTCAAACCTTCTATATTCCATAGCCACAGGCAGTGGCCTCATCTCCCTAAGAGGAACCTGTTTAAATAAATGCTAGTGTCAGGAAACCTTCCCACAAAGCTGCTTTGCTGCTCCAAAGCAGGCCAGGGAGACACCAAGAATCGCCCCTCAGGCTGAGGCCTGAGCTAAACTCTTGTGGGGAGTGGTAGGGAGGGGAGCTCCCTAGGGGGTGCACGTAGGAATGGTGGGGAAGGGTGGTAACTTGTGGCCCAAACCCTCCTAGACTGCTTGGTTTCCTCAACTCCCAGTAATTGAGATAAATGTGTTTTTCTTGGAAACCAAGTGTCTAAACCACGACTTGCAAGTTCCATTAACTAGAGAAAGCCGGGTCATTTACTCATTGCATTTTGTTGAAATAAAGTCTAATCAAAGTCCTTGAATAGTTTCATTTAGTAGCAAGTGTGTGAGAACTTGATTTTGTGGAGACTTGGCCACTTTGTTAAACTCTTCTATCAATACTGCGCCTTGCCCAGTTGAAGTATGTTAGACTGCCCCTTTGATTATTTTTGGGGTGTGTGTGTGTATGACAGAGCTGCCTAATGTGGATTATAGTTGGTGTGTTTTTCAACCTTTTTGTTTTCTAATAGGTGATTTGTGTAATCACGTGTGCTGCCCACATTTGGGTTACTAGAATATATTGGGGAAAGGCATTGCCTCATTTCGTTTTTTCATCATACATGAATATTAAATAAAGATATTATTTTTGACTGCAATGTAGATTTAAGCTAAATTAAAAATATTATTAGGGCTGTGCCTGTGGCTCAGTGGGTAGGGTGCCGGCCCTATATACTGAGGGTGGCGGGTTCAAACATGGCCCCAGTCAAATTGCAACAAAAAAATAGTGGGGCGTGATGGTAGGTGCCTGTAGTCCCAGCTAGTTGGGAGGTTGAGACAAAAGAATCGCCTGAGCCCAGGAGTTGGAGGTTGCTGTGAGCTGTGATGCTATGGCACTCTACTGAGGGTGATAAAGCAAGACTCTGTCTCTAAGAAAATAAAATAATAAAATAAATGAATAAAATAAAATGAAAATATTATTAAATCTATTTATTTATTTTATTATTATTATTATTTTTTGTGGAGATAGAGTCTTACTTTATCACCCTCAGTAGAGTGCCATGGCATCACACAGCTCACAGCAACCTCCAATTCCTGGGCTCAGGTGATTCTCTAGCCTCAGCCTCCCAAGCAGCTGGGACTACAGGCACCCGCCACAATACCCAGCTATTTACCGCACACACTCGAGTATAAGCCGACCTGAGTATAAGCCGACCCCCTTAATTTCACCCTAAAAACTGGGAAAACTTAGTGACTCGAGTATAAGCTGAGGTGGAAAATGCAGCAGCCACTGGTAAATTTCAAAAATAAAAATATATACCCAAAACAATTACAATAATTGAGGAATAAGTAGGTTAAATGCTTTTCAACATTTATTGCTAAAGAAAAACTGTAAACTAGCAACAACAACTTTAAAACTTTAAATAAAACTTTAAAGAAAACAGTAGCTTAACAGGTAATCAAACTAAATCACAAAGGTTAAAATCTTTCAAAACTGGATTCCTCCTCCTCATCATCTGTATGTCCAAACAGAGCTTCAGCTGTATCTGATGTGAGGGTATCAGCATAGACA
>CAUYPK010125193.1:0-10649 GCA_963574355.1 Loris lydekkerianus | reverse complement strand
GTTGGAGGCATCAAGCCTGGATGCTTTAAGATTGGGAACACCGGTGGGATGCTGGACAACATCCTGGCCTCGAAGCTGTACCGCCCAGGCAGTGTGGCCTATGTCTCCCGTTCTGGAGGCATGTCCAATGAGCTCAACAATATCATCTCTCGGACCACAGATGGCGTCTATGAGGGCGTGGCCATTGGCGGGGACAGGTAATCAGCTGGGGGTCAGGGAGGGGCCTCCCATGTTGAGAGACTAGATTTGGTCCTGTGGGCTGTGTGCTGTCACATTGGAACATTGCTGAAGTCCATAAAATGGGGCATTTCTACTCTTTTTTTTTTTTAATAAATAGAGTCTCAATTTGTTGTCCTCAGCAGGGTGCTATGGCATCATAGCTCACAGCAACCTCCAGCTCCTGGGCTCAGTCGATTCTCTTGTCTCAGCCTCCCAAGTAGCTGGGACTATGGGCGCCCACCACAACACCCAGTTATTTTTCTGTTGCAGTTTGGCTGGGACCGGGTTCGAACCCGCCACCCTCGGCATATGGGGCTGGCACCTTACTCACTGAGCCATAGGCGCTGCCTGGCATTTCTACTCTTGTTTCAAGACTGATAGAGCATGACGTCAGAAAACAGGGAAATGTGGGATTTTGGGTTGGTTTCTTTTTTCTTTTTTTTTTTTGCTTGTTTGTTTTATCATCAATCCCGGTCTAAGGGCATATGTGTTTTTAAAACATGTTTGAGGCCCATTATGGTGGCTCTTGCCTATAATCCCACAACTTTGAAAGCCCGAGGTAGGAGGATTGCTTGAGGCCAAAATTCAAGACTAGCCTGAGCAACATAATAAGACCTCACCTCTACAAAAACTGGAAAAATTACTCAGGCATGGTAGCAGACACCTGTAGTCCTAGTCACTCGGGAGGCTGAGGCAAGAGGATCACTTCAGCCAAGAGTTTGAGTTTGCTGTGAACTATAATGATGCCACCGCAATCTAGCCTGGGTGACAGAGTGAGACCCCATCTCTAAATTAAATAAAGAAACAAGCAAGACCCTATCTCTAAACAAATAAATAAAAGAATGTTTGAGTTTTGGCGGTAACTTTGTTGTTGGTTGGCCATAGGGAGGCAGCAGAGTACAGTTGCTGGGAGGGCCAGGTCTATAATTGAACCAAAGGGGTTCAAATTCCAGTTTCTCTTTTTTTGAGGGGGTAACTATGATCAGTAGTTGATCAGTAGAGTAATATCTGGCACTTAGTAAGTCCATAATAGGTGTTACTCATTACTATTTATTAGTATGACTGCCATTATTGCTAGGGTAGAAACCAAAAGCTGTTGAGTGAGTCACCTTATCTGTCTCCTGGGCTTTACTAAGTCATTTTAAATGGGAGGCCTTCAGGAGTATGGCCTGGGGAACTCGGGTCCCTGGGTGCTCCCTGAGCAAAGATTCCAGGTCAGCTAAGTCTAGGAAATGTCACCTGTTAGACTACATTCTTCTGACACATGAAGATCTGCAGAGAAACCTGCTTGGCCTTAAGCAATAAAAAACATATAGGATGCTTTTTGCAACAACCTGCCATCCTAGGATGTAGCTTGGCATGTTGTATTAATTATTTTTCTACAAAAATATCACCCCAAAACAAAGCAGCTTCAGATGATGGTAAACATTGATCTTCTAGGTTCCTGTGGGTCAGGATTTGGTTTTGGTTTGTGGGGGTGAGGGTGTCTCTTGAGCTTCTAATTAGATGCCAGCAGGGTTATGGTTAGTTGGTGACTTGGCTGACACTTGTGGTGGCTTCTCACCTGGCCAGCAAGTTGGCTCTTCTCTGTGGGCTTCTCCACAGACTGCGTGAGTGTCCTGAGGGCACAGAGGACATGGTGGCTGTCCTAGAACAGAAAAGACAGAGTGCCAGATATTCTCTTAAAATCAGCCTTGGAAGTCAGTGTTATAGAATTGCTTCTGCCACTTTTTGGTCACAAGAAGCTAATCATTAATTCAGACCCATATTCAAGAGGGGAGACTTCAGGTTCTACCTTTTTCATTTCTTTTGATGGATTGATTGATTTAGGTTCTACCTTTTTCAGAGAATTTGTGTGTACAATTTTAAACTATCACACATGTGCTTTCCAGGGCCTCCCTTACTGCCAAGTAAACCCCTCATTTTGGACCTGGTGTCTTCATCTGCAAATTAACTGTACCTCCTTCCCTTTCCTTCTGCTCTATTTGCTACCTCCCCCCTCCCACCCCTCTCAGTTATTACTGGGGCATCTCTGGGCCCTCACTAACTATCCACACCCATAAAAAAACCCAGTGTTAGGCTGGGCGCCTGTGGCTCAAGTGGCTAAGGCGCCAGCCTTATACACCTGAGCTGGCGGGTTCAAATCCAGCCTGGGCCTGCCAAAACAACAATGACGGCTGCAACCACAAAATAGCTGGGCATTGTGGCGGGTGCCTGTAGTCCCAGCTACTTGGGAGGCGGAGGCAGGAAAATCGCTTGAGCCCAGGACTTGGGAGGTTGCTGTGAGCTGTGATGCTATGACACTCTACCCAGGGTGACAGCTGGAGGCTCTGTCTCAAAAAAAAAAACACAAAAAACAAAAACCAGTATTAGGTGGCGCCCATAGCTCAGTGGGTAGGGTGCCGGCCACATACACCGAGGCTGCAGGATTCAAACCTGGCCTGGGCAGCTAAAACAACAATGACAACTGCAAGAACAACAACAACAAAAAATTTGCCAGGTTAGAGCAGGCACCTGTAGTCCCAGCTACTTGGGAGGCTGAGGCAAGAGAATCTCCTAAGCCCAAGAATTTGAGGTTGGTGTGAGCTGTGATGCCACAGCACTCTATGGAGGGTGACAGCTTGAGCCTTTGTCTCAAAAAACAAAAACAAAAATAGTGTTCCCGGTATAAGCATGCTTCCGACACTTGTACACACCTCCCCAAGCTACCTCCTGATCCTATGTGTACTCCCTGCTCTCAATAGGTACCCTGGCTCAACATTCATGGACCATGTATTACGCTACCAAGACACTCCAGGAGTCAAAATGATCGTGGTTCTTGGAGAGGTGAGTTTATTTGAAAAATAAAATAAAAAATTTATGATGGTAAAAGTAACACATGATTTCAGTTTTTAAAAATTCATGCATTTTGGTTATAAAATGTAAAAGTGACAATCCCTGGTAATCCCACCTCTTGGACTCTAAGACCTAGAGGTTGTCACTGTTAGCACTACTGTGTGTGTTCCTAGAAAAAAGAGTTTTTACCTCTCAGTGGCCTAAGATGTTAGCACCAGGAAGGGAGAAGCTCTGCTCTGACTGGCCACAATCTCTACCTAGTGGGCATTGGAAAGCTGGAGTAAAAATATATTTTGTTTTGTTTTGTTTTTGAGACAGAGTCTCACTCTACCAAGAGTGCTGGGTAGAGTGCCATGATATCATAGCTCACAGCAACCTCAAACTCTTGAGCTCAATCGATTCTCTTGCCTCAGCCACCCAAATAGCTGGGACTACAGGCACCTACCACAACGCCTGGCTATTTTTAGATGCGGGGTCTCACTCTGGCTCAGGCTGGTCTCCAACCTGTGAGCTAAGGCAATCCATCCGCCTCAGCCTCCCAGAGTGCTAGGATTACAGGCGTGAGCCACCACACCAGGCTTAAAAATACATTTTTTAAATTTGGGAGAGTCCCATAACCTCATCCCTTGCTCATACCTCTGAGCAGTTCAGATCCTAAATTACCTTATACTATAGATCAGGAAGGGGATACCCAGCATGTCCCTTTAGAATTCTTTCTTACTTCTAGTGCGAATTGTCCAGAAAGCAAATTTTAGTCTGAAGTTAAATGTTGTTTTCTGTTTGTCCAGAGCTCCTGCCCCCTCCCTTTCCATCAGGTTGTATCTCTGTATGGGCCGCACTAACTTGAGGGCATTTTCTTATTCCCCATTCCTTGGCAGATAGGAGGCACTGAGGAATACAAGATTTGCCGGGGCATCAAGGAGGGCCGAATCACCAAGCCTGTTGTCTGTTGGTGCATTGGGACCTGTGCCACCATGTTCTCCTCTGAGGTATGGCTGGGACAGGTCACTCTGGGGCAGGGAGTGGTGGTGGCAAGAGGGGGCATTTGTGGTCATCTTACTAAGCAGCTAATTTCTTCACTGAGTATTTATCACTTGATTGGTTACTACATAGACCAGCCAGAGCCCTGCTCTTTGGGCACTTATATGCGGTTGGAGGAGATAAACTCTTCAGCGTGAAGGCTGGCACAAGACTCTTGAGCTGCTGCTTAGAGCAAGAAGCCTGCTGTCTGAAGGAGTTGAGAGGCTTCCCTGAGAGAAGCCAGTGTTGGAACTGCAGCTCAGGGGATGAGAAGGGACTTTTACGAAGTGGGGAGGACACAACCTGGGCTCAGAGCTGGGTGAGGCTTGTGAGAAGTTCTGTATGGGGAGAGGTGGTAGAAGGAAAGGATTGTTCTCAATGTATTCAAGTGTATGTTAAAGTGCCTGGGGGGCACATAATGGGGCTTGAACATAAACACGGTCTGAGCTTCTGCTGTCTGCTGAGCTTCTCAGTTGTCTGTCTTCTGCTAGGGCGTCACTGGCCAGACTTCAGCCCCTGTTCTCCAGCCTCAGAGAATCCTGTACCTTGCAGATGGCTCTTACAGTGATGATGAGACCCAAGGAACAATCACTTGTCACCCAGTTAGTTCATCAGTAGTTGTCACCCTGCCTGTGAGCATAAGGCCTTATCTTAGTGCTGTGTATATAAAACTCCCCAGCCCTCCCCACCCCTGGCACCTGAGAGCACCTCCAAGAGGGCAGGGGCCTGGGGCTCTGCTACATCTGGCTGGGTGCTCATTATCGCCTCTTGGGTAGGGCAGGTCCTTAGTGTTTTGGTTTTAATGTATTTCTCTTATAGACATTTTGGGTTTTGTTTTGAGAAATCCCAGATTTAAAGCAACTTGGTTAACTTCCTGAACCCAGAGTTTCTGAGTATGGAATCTCTTTTCCTTCCTACACATCCACTCATGCAGATGAAGTCTACAAAGAATGTGTGGGGGAATAGAGCTTTAAGGGCATGTCTTTCAACCTTTGCTAACCAGAGCAGCAGTTACTAACTTTTCGCTCTTTTGTTCTATTCATTGGTTGTGAGCACAGACAGACCAAATTGCCTGCATTCAGGTGCTACCAAGTACTTAGTACCTGGGTGATCGTACCCCTTTGTGCTTCTATTTTTGCTTTTTATAGGAAATCAGTGTAGCTACTGAGTGGTTGAATGAGTCAAGCCCTTAGAAAAGGGCCTGGAGGTAGTGTTATTTAGACAGGTTAGATAGTGCTGTTACCCACCACAACCCATCCTAAGCCAGCACTATGTACCAGATTTCTCCTTGGGTTAATTTAATTTCCCCATCGCATGATTAAAGACACAGTCACCACTAAGCTCTTCTGTTGGCTTTTTCTTCCTCCTGCTCAAATCCATATTCTGTTGCATTATTACTGTGAGAGCAGGATCCCATTCTTTTGCCTGGGTTAGAGAGTAGTGGTGTCATCACAGCTCATACCATCCACAAACTCCTGAGTTCAAGTAATCCTCTTGTCTCAGCCTACTGAGTAGCTAGGACTATAGGCGTGTGCCATGATGTTTGGCTAATTTTTCTGTTTTTGGTAGAGAATGGGGTCTCGCTCTTGCTCAGGTTGGTCTTGAATTCCTAAACTAGAATGATCCTCCCACCTCAGCCTCCCAGAGTGCTAGGACTACTGGAGTGAGCCCCTTTATAGCTAGTGAGCTTGCTTGAGGCTGAAATGATGTGATTCATGTAAAGCATTTAGCGCAATGCTGGTCTAGGATTGGCGCTGGTGTTTCACAGGTCCTTTGTCCTTTCTCTTGGAGGTTTAACAGGCAGTTCTTATTTGCCTTCCAGGTCCAGTTTGGCCATGCTGGAGCTTGTGCCAACCAGGCTTCTGAGACTGCAGTAGCCAAGAACCAGGCTTTGAAGGAAGCAGGAGTGTTTGTGCCACGGAGCTTTGATGAGCTTGGAGAAATCATCCAGTAAGTGGACTTTGGGAAGGATGCCAGCCTCCCCTCTCTTTCCAAATTTGTCAGCAGTCCAAATTCTGGGGTCAGCAGTCTCCAACATAGGGTAGCTGATCTTCCTGGGTCTAGTTTTAGTTGTGTGGGTGATTTAAAGTCCTCTTCCTCTTGGGCTTTCCTTTCATTTTGTTTGTAGTAGTGCAGGTACAGGCCATGCAAGCTGCTGTTAAAATGTGCTGAGCTTCTGGTGGCACGTGTAGCTCAGTGGGTAGGGTGCCAGCCACATATACCCAGGCTTGCAGGTTTGAACCCAGCCCGGGCCAGCTAAAACAACAATGACAATTGCAACAACAACAACAACAACAAAACAATAGCCAGGTGTTGTGGAGGGCACCTATAGTCCCAGCTACTTGGGAGTCTGAGGCAAGAGAATCACTTGAGCCCGAGTTTGAGGTTGCTGTGAGCTGTGATGCCACAGAACTCTACCCAGGGTGATATACTAAGATTCGGTCTCAAAAGAAAAAAAAAACGTGCTGAGTTTCTGAGTCTGCCATGTTGGTCAGGAGCTGGCAGGCAACCTTAAATGAGAGATGAGCAAGGCCAGGTACAGGAGCTCATGCCCATAAACCTAGTACTCTGGGAGAACAAGGTGAAAGGATCATTTGAAGTCAGGAGTTTAAAACCAGCCAGAGCAAGAACAAGACCCCATCTTTACAAAAAATACAGAAGATTAATGGGCATGGTGACAGGCACCTATAGTTTCAGCTATTGAGGAGGCTTAGGCAGGAGGATTGCTTAAACCCAGGAGTTTGAGGTTGCTGTGAGGTATGATGACACCACTGTACTATAGTGGTACTCTGTGTCAAAAAAAGAGAGAAGTGAACATGGAAATGTTTAAGAGTGTCACTTTCTGACTGATAGTTATTGAATATCCTATTATCTCCTCTCATTTCTGTCTCTTAAACCTGGCTAGCTGCTCCCCACTGTCCTTCCTCATCCTCCAGATTCAGCTTTCTGTAAAGTCCCATCTGGAGAAGGGGATGAGAGCTGGTGGGGAAAAAGGGGTCAATGCAGTCTAGGCCAGAACTTGTTTTTATTTATCAGTGGTTCTCAGGAATCCAGCCGGTGAGCGTAAGCCACTGACAGGGAAGGGTTCAAAGCTGAAGAAATCTGCAATGTTTGGGTTGGAGGGAGGAGCATTTTGGGGAGGGCTCAGAAGAGCCCAGAATAAAAAAAAATCCACATGGATTATTTTGCTGCCTCTCCCCCAGGTCTGTGTATGAAGATCTTGTGGTCAAAGGAGTCATTGTGCCTGCGCAGGAGGTACCGCCCCCAACGGTGCCCATGGACTACTCCTGGGCACGGGTAGGTGTCTTGCGTGTTCTAACGGTATGGACAGGGGCGACTGGGTGTTGGGTAAGGTAGTGGCTTTGAGTTAATTTGGCTGGAACTGCTGGAAACCACCTCCTCCTAACTAGTTGAAGTAACCCTGTAGTCACCTCTTTGTGCTCTAAACCACGTGCCCGAAGGAGGTTTCTCCAGGGGCATCTGAAAAAACCTTGATGATTAACTCTTGGATTCCACCCACTACTTTTGTGCTAGAGCTTGTGAGGGGGCTCTTCTGGCCATCAGGAGGGGTAGGGGCAGTGTATGTTTCGCCTATGTATCACCTGACCTAGAGAAGGGGAGCTGGAGACAGAGAATGTCCCCTAAGAATTTTTACACTTGCTAAGGGAGTTCAGGGGTAAAGTTGAGGCCACTCTCCTTACTTGTCTATGGGGCATAGATGAAGAGCTAATTTTCTTAATACACAAGCACTCTGAAAGTAAATGTTTAAAAGATGAATAACACTAGAAAATGGGTAGGAAATGGCATTTTAACTTGAAAAAGTGCTCATTCCTTATATCAAGAAACAAAATAAAAGCTGTGATACCAATTTTGCCCTATCAGGTCAGCGTTTATAAAATGCTTACTATGAAAATATTTGATAGGGCAGCACCTGCGGCTCAGTGAGTAGGGCGCTGGCCCCATATACGGAGGGTGGCAGGTTCAAACCCAGCCCTGGCCAAACTGCAACAAAAAAAATAGCCAGGCATTGTGGCGGGCGCCCATAGTCCCAGCTACTTGGGAGGCTGAGGCAAAAGAATCGCCTAAGCCCAAGAGCTAGAGGTTGCTGTGAACTGTGTGATGCCACAGCACTCTACCGAGGGTGACAAGTAAGACTGTCTCTACCAAAAAAAAAAAAATTGATAATATGTGGTGTTTGTACTGGTTTGAGAAAGCTAGTACATTTATTCCTTGTTTTGGGAATAAAAATTGGGATAACCTTTTTTATTTTTATTTACTTTTATTTTTTGAGACAGTCTCTCGATGTCACTCTCCATAGAGTGCTGTTGTGTCATAGTGCACAGCAACCTCATACTTTTGGGCTCTCAAGTGATTCTCTTGGCTCAGTCTCCCAAGTGGCTGGGACTACAGGCGCCTGCCACAATACCCGGCTATTAAATTTTTGCAGTTGTCATTGTTGGTTAGCTGTCCCAGGCTGGGTTTGAACCCTCCACCTTTGGTGTATGTGGCTGGTGCTGTAACCACTGTACTACGAGCGCTGAGCTGGGACAACCCTTCTCAAAGGCAGTTGGGTAGTACCAGTGAATTTTGAAAATACTTATACATCCAGAAAGTGACTTTAAGGAAATGCTTTCACTTTCATATAACATTCAGAATACTTTTTTTAGTTGTCAGTGGACTGTGTTGTTGTTTTTGGTTTTTTTTGTTGTTTTTTTTTTTTTTTTGAGACAGAGTTCCACCCTATGCCCTAAGCAGAGTGCAGTGGCATCATTGCTCACTGCAATCTCAGACTCGGGCTGTGGGCATCCCACTGCCTCAGCCTCTGGAAGCTGCTGGGATTATAGGCGCTCGCTGCAGTGCCCAGCTGGGTTTTTCATTTTTTTTTTTTATTTTTTTTATTTTCATTTTTATTTTTATTTTATTTTATTTTATTTATTTATTTATTTCATTTTTTTATCATTTGGGGTCTCACTCTCACTCAGGCAAGTCCTGAACTTGGACTGTGATTTTTATCATACAATGGAATGCCACATAGCAGTTAAGAGGAATTGAGTAAACAGTACGTTACAGAACAGTGTATCTATTACGATTATGAAAAATGTATGCATGCAAAACAATATCATATATTCTCCATGTGTCTGTGTCTGTGTAAATAAAAGTTGTCCACTCAACTAATACTGGGATTAACTGAGACCAAGATTGGGGTGCACATCAGAGGGGATATAACTATATCTGTTGTACTTTAAATTTTTTTTTTTTGAGATAGTCTCACTCTGTCACCTGGGGTATAGTGCTGTGGCATCATCATAGCTTACAGCAACCTCAAAGTCTTGGGCTCAAGCCATCCTCCTGCCTCAGCCTCCTAAGTAGTTGGGACTACAGGCACCTGCCACAATGCCTGGCTAGTTTTTCTATTTTTAGTAGAGACGGAATCTTGCTCTTGCTGAAGCTGGTCTGGAACTCCTGAGCTCAAGCAATCCACCCACCTCAGCCTCCCAGAGTGCTAGAATTACAGGTGCAAGCTGAGCCTGGCTGTACTTTAAACATTTTTTTAAAAAGAAGAATTTATAGCCAGGCATTGTGGCAGGCAGCTGTAATCCCAGCAACTTGAGAGGTTGAGGCAAGAGAATCGCTTAAGCCCAAGAGTTTGAGGTTGTTGTGAGTTGTGACGCCATGGTACTCCACCGAGGGTGACATAATGAGACTGTCTCCAAAAAAAAAAAAAAAAAGAATTTATTCACATTTCTATTATAATGCAATATGTAACTTAAGAAGCATTTTTGAAAAAAAGTGTCATAGGGGATTGTTGAAGAAATGGGGTTAGACAGAATTGGACAATACCTTGTTGCACCCCAATGCTGGAAATGGGGAGCTCCGGAGCTCAGTGGCCGACCCCTGGGTAAAGGACATGTTGAAGTGAACCCCTTCCCCTCCCCATTTCTATCCCTGCATAGCTCACCACATTTTGGTGAGGGTTGGCAGTTGTATATGAAATGCTTTTAAGATTTTCCTTTGGATTTATTTTACCATTTCTTAGCCAGGTGACTTTGGGCTGGTGGCCTAGCCTCTCTAAGCCTCATTTTTTCACTATAACAAAAGGAATGATTCTCTTTGGTAAGGTTAAAATGAAGCAATGCAAGTAAACTGCTTAGTGTACTACCTGGCCCTGTAAATGCTCAGTGAAGGGCTGAAATCATGGTGATGCCAACTGGGTACCTGGGCGTGGTGCTCCTATTTTTTGTGTGCTCAGTGATCTGACATAAGGCTTTGGATGTCTTTCTTGGGAAGAGGTTGTCTGAAAGTTAATGCTTGGCTGCCAGAGTTTAAGACATTCCTGGGACACTGGCAAGGTACACAAAGCAGGAAAGTCCTGGAAAAGTATATGTTGGTCTCCATGGCCTTGCTTCTGTCTGCCCAGGAACTAGGTTTGATCCGCAAACCTGCCTCATTCATGACCAGCATCTGCGATGAGAGAGGACAGGAGCTCATCTATGCGGGCATGCCCATCACCGAGGTCTTCAAGGAAGAAATGGGCATTGGTGGAGTCCTCGGCCTCCTCTGGTTCCAGAAAAGGT
>CAUYPK010125192.1:0-30927 GCA_963574355.1 Loris lydekkerianus | reverse complement strand
AAAGTATCTCAAGAATGGAAGAAAAAGTATCCAATGTACTCAGCCCTACTATGAAGCTAATTTATGGCTTGCATGTGAAGGCTATAACCCAACTATAGCACAAGAATATGGGGAAAGGGCCAAGGGAGGGGAAAGGAAAGGGGAGGTTGGGGTGGAGGGAAGGTAATTGGTGGGGCCACAACTACAATGCATCTTAGAATGGGTATAGGTGAAACTTACTAAATGCAGAATACAAATGTCTACATACAATAACTAAGAAAATGCCATGAAGGCTATGTTGAATAGTTTGATGAGAATATTTAGATTGTACATGAAACTAGCACATTGTACCCCTTGATTGCACTAATGTACACAGCTATGATTTAACAAAAAAAAAAATACCCTAACTCAAGTGAATCTGTGACACTGTATTAGAATAAATTAAAGTATATTCCAAAAATATACAAATAATTTTATGACAAAAGGCCAATATTTAAGGTAATGGATGTCCCAAATACACAGATTTGATCTTTATAAATTACATGAATTATGATCTGTACCCTCCAACTCTGTACCTCTATTATACCCTCAATAAAACAAAACAAAATGAGACAGAAAAGAAAAATTCGATCAGATTTATAAGATAAAAAATAACTATTTGACACAGTAATTTAAATTTTACTAAATCTATAGTTTAATTTGGAAAGCATCTTTATAATTCTGCACCTTCCTATTCAGGAACACAATATTATTAGAAAGTGGGGTGAGATGCTGGTGGAAAAGAATTTAATTCCATCTTGGCAGAGTCAACCAAGTAAGAAACCAAAGTAAGAGGAGAAAGTGCTTATTATTAGCTGATGCTTTGGCTCTGTGCCACATGCAGACTCTGGTACGTTAATTTGGACCAACTGGAGATCTCTTTTTTATTAAGCTCCATCATTGTGACTGGCCTAGCACCAGAGAGCGTGTGCTCTGCTGGTCCTACGTGTCCTCAGTCCTCTTGATCCTTGTCCTTCAACCTTCCTTCACTCCTACCACCAATCAACAATAAATCTCATATACTAAAATCTGCCACAACAGTGGAATGGAACGCCAGACTCCTCAACACTGTAGAAAGAGGATCCATAAGGATATGTGGAAAGAGAAAACACACTTGTCCTGTCATTGAAAATAATACCTAAGTAAAGCCAGCGAATGTGAGAGAAAGAAGGTCCAGTGAAAGAAAGAGAAGTGGCCACACTTGATGGAAAAAAAAAAAAAGAGAGAGAGAATTGGGACCACTTTTATGATCTCACCACATAAACACAAATATGAAATTTCCAGCGCTTTCAAATCCCCACCCTCAGAAAAGGTGACATACTCAGTACATGTCAGTCCCAACAACTGGATGAGAATTCCTCTCCAGTAGATTTGAAATGCAGATGTGACAAAATGGTGCAGAGGTGACTTCTGTTTGAAGTTGACAGGCATTTCATTCATACATTTAGAATTGTACACACTTCAGCAAATCCTTACAGTATTCCTCATAAAGTGTTACATATTCTTTGTCAGGTTTATTCCTGGGAATAATTATTTTTGGCATGTTTATTTTTATCCAACCTCATTGGACTCTATTATTTTGAATTCTCTGGAATTAAAGAACGCTGTCTAAGAACACTGTCACTCTCTAGATAATAAAACAGTAATTTGATCCCTTTCTTTCTTTTCATTTTTTCTAAAATACATTATATATACAAGAGTATTATAACATACATGTACATTTTAAAGAATAATAGTAACAACTTTTAAATAAAGTAAATACCTATGTTCTCTCCAGGCAAATAAAACACCAATTTTTTTGAAACTCTATTGTATCCCTCACAGAAGTAACTACTGCCTTGAATTTTGCCGTAATACTAAAGTCCTTGTATTTTAGTGCACTCCTGTGTGTAATTTTGTTTTATCTGGCTTTCAATTTTATACAAATGGAATCATACTGTATACATTCTGTGACTTTCTTTTTAATTAAAAAATTTTAATTAAATAATTGTGTGTATTTATGGGATACAATATGATGTTTGAATCTATGTATACATTATTAAAAATACAATTGAGCTAATTATTGTATCTAATCACCTTACCAGTTTATCATTTTTTTGTGGTGATAATGTTAAAAATGTACTTTAGCCATTTTGAAATACATTATTAGCTAATTATATTGTATTAATTATAATTATTAGCTAATAGATTATTAGCTGTTGTCACCACCCATTGTAATAGATCTTTAGAACCTCCTCCTCCAGTCTAAATGAAACTTTGTACCCTTCGATCAGCATCTTCCCTTTCTCCAACCCTCTTCCTCCCCTAGCCTTTGGTAACCAACTTATTACTCTCTGTTTCCATGTGATCAACTTTTTTAGATTCCACATACAAGTGAGGTCATAAATAATTTATCTTTCTGTGCTTACCTTATTTCATCTAGCACTGTCCTCCAGTTCCATCCATGTTGCCACAAATGACAGAATTTATTTCTTTGTTTAGGCTGCATAGTAATCCATTGTGTACACATACCACATGTTCTTTATCCATTCATCCTCTGATGGACACTTGGGCTGCTTCCCTATCTCAGCTATTGTGAATAAGGCTGAAATGAACATAGAAGTGCGGACACCTGTCTGGTAATGGGCAAACGATCTGAACAGACATTTCTCAAGAGAAAGGTTATAAATGACCAATAGATACATGAAAAAATGCTCAACATCTCTAATCATCAGGGGAATGCAAATTAAAACCACAGGGAGATATCACCTCAGTATTATGAGGTTTCCTCAAAAAACTAAAAGCAGAACTGCTATAAGTTGACAATAGTACTTCTGGGTATATATACTAAGGAATTAAAGTCAGCATGTGACTTGTTTTGTTACTCTCATCATTGTGCTTTTGAGATTTATCCATGTTGTAGGAAGCAGTTGTATTCAGACCATTTTCTCTGCTGTACAATTTTTTTTATTTTAGTTTTGATTTTTAACTATTATGGGTACATAATAGTTGTATATCTTTGTAGAGTTCCTATGATGTTTTGATACAGGCATACAATGTGCATTAATCAAATCAGGGTAGTTGTGGTACACGTCAGCTCAGGTATGAAACACTTCTTTGTGTTAGGAACATTGCTTTGTCTATTCATCCACCGATGGACACTTAGGTTGATTCCGTATCACTGCTGTTGTAGCATAGTGCTACAATAAACATGGGAGATAATTTTTCAGTATACTGATTTCCTCTCCTTTGCATGTGTACTCAGCAGGGGTATTTCTGGGTCATATGATAGCTCTATTTTTAATTTTTTTAAGAACCTCCAAACTGTGGTTGTTGCACTAATTTACATTCCCACTAACCGTGTACAAGGGCTCCCCTTTTTCTACATCCTACGCATCATTTGTTACGACCTGTCTCTTTGATAAAAGCCATTTTTACTAGGGTGAGATGATATTTCATTGTAGTTTTGATTTGCATTTCTCTGACGATGTAAGCATTTTTCATATATTTTTTGGCCATTTGTTGCTTTTGAGAAGCATACAGATCCTTTGCTTTTTTTTTAATCAGATTATTTGATTTTATCTGCTGATCTCCAATGTCACTTTTGTCATATCTTTATATTTCCATATATTTGCAGATGCTTCTGTAGTCTCCATTCTGTTCCAACATCTTTCTTATTATAATAGCTTTATATTGCTCTCTAGCTGCTTAAGTCCCCCAACCTGATTTCTTCTTCAGAATTGCTGACTAATACCGCCAGACCTATGTTAGATAATAATAAAACTAATCTTTTTTGCTTTGCTCATCTCTTTATTGCTCCTTGTTCCTCATTAGTTCTATGACAGGCTTGTTGGTTAAGATACATAAATATAGAAATGACCACCTAGTCTTATTCAAGAGGTTTCTAAAATCAAAATAGAATATTAAAAATTATTGCATTCACCTTCAGCATCTTTGAAAATAATTATAAAAGTTTTCCCTTTCATCAATAAACATTATATCAACAAATTATAATTGGATGACTTCTCATTTTTATAATTTAAATTGATCACAGTATATTATTCTTTAAATATGCTCCTGGGTTGTTTCCTAGTTTATTTAGAATGTTGTAAATGTTATTTGTAACAGATTGATTTGTATTTTTCCTTTTGAAAGTGTATGTGAGTCTGTGTGTGAAGTCAAAAGAAGGTGAAATGGGATAGGGGACAGATGGATGCAAACAGAGAACAAAGTATATACAACTTTAAAAAAGGTGAAAATCATCCCTCTCTCTCTATCACCCCCTAATCATGCTCCTTCACAGAAACCCCTATGAAAGATCTTCAGAGCAGGTGGAAAACATTTGATTTTATTCCAAATCCTCAGTTTGCAAACAAAGGAGCTGACTTGAAGTGCTTGTCCAAGTTCACTTACCTGGTCTCCTTCTAACAGCAACTAAAAATTGAAAAGGAAGAGGTCTGTGTGGAAAAGCTAGTGGAACTTTACGATAGAGAAGAGTATGACTGGACATTTCCTTACAGTCTTCAAAATGATAAAGGGGGTTCAAATAAGCAATGACAAGCTGTCCTTTTCCATACTCATTCTGGACAGGAGAAGTAAAATGGTTTTAATTAATTCATGATGGATTTAGGTCAATAGTAAGAACACTTGAATGATTGAATTCTAAGACAATAGAATTCCTGCCAAAGGAGGCTGCTTTCCCTGCAGCTGGTAAGAAGAGCAGTGACTGCAGCTTTTCTGCAGTGATTTCAGGACTGTTAGGTTGAACCAAATGAAACTGCTGTTTTTACCTGGTTATATCTCATACTTGAAAGCAAGGAAGTAGGCTGAACCCTAGACCATATCTTGTCTTCCATGTTAGCCAAATGTGTAGGATAAAGACAGACTTATCTAAGAAGCTCATAGTTTAAGACTTACAAGAGACTCTTGCCTAAATTAAATTCTTGACATTTAAAAAGCTGGGATCACCAATATTCTTTTTGTACAATCAGTCATTCTAGAACTGATAAGCAATAGATGATGTATAATATGAAATGTAGTTGTTAAATACATATTTGGGATGTTTAATGTCTTTTCGGTGCCAAGAGGTTCCATCTCAATGAGGTCTTTGGCAGTTGAGGCCTTCAAGCCAATATCAGCCGTAATGATTCTGTTGATGAGATTCATTATAAATGCTTGTTGACTAGATTATCTCTGTCCTACATTTTTGGGTCAGATACCCCATCTGAATAGTAGTTGTGCAGGAAGTTTTCCCATGGTCAGTGACTTTGGGTCAGTGTTTATAAATTCCTGCTAAGTTTTGACATTACTCTCTCAGAACTCTTCGAGTCCTGGAGGACTACATTTATCAGTACTCTTGTAGTTTTTCTATGTAGCCATCTTTGAATCAGTTTTCCTTCCAAGAACAATGGAAATGTAAAAGAATAAGACTGGCGCATTAAAAAAAGGGAATTTTCACTCAAAAGAAATTGCCCAATTGGGGCAATTTTTCCTAGAAACATGTGCAAGCAAAAAGGACAAACAAAACTAAATCCCTTAGTCTTGTTTACTCATCCTGATGTGGTGTGACACATCTGAAGGACTCTGTATCCCCTGACATGTAAGCTGGAGACTCCACTTTTGCTACTTCCAATGTCCCTGAGATCCTCAGTATAGTTGCTATAGGACTTCCCAAGTATTCCCATTTATTCTGTTTTTACCTTTTGGGGCATCTACACTACCTGTTGTCACAACCATATAACTTATCATTTAATCCTATCAGGCCATGAGCTTGCATGTGCATCTTAACTTCTCCCATTCTGTAAGCTCCTTCATATGCTCTGAGACCTTTACTTCTTCAGCTTTATAAGCATAGTGAGCTTTGCATGGAGAGTCTAAGTCTCTGTGCAGCTTGTTGATTCATCCTCTTTTAATGAGATTTCAAATTTCTACTCATGTATTATTAGGAAGACTGAACAAGTAAGGCAACGTGAAAGTAACCCATGCAAGTTGATATGTAATGACTGGTTGTTTTCACAAATTTGTGTCAAATAAAGGTTCCTAGCACTGTGTTGGACACATACATGCTTAGCTCATCATCGTGTCCACACCCAACACACACATCACAGACTTGTGTTCTCCATCCAGCCACTCAAGTTAGAAACCTCACTTCAACCTTGACTCCTTTTCTTCCTCAACTACCATATCTAATTAGTCAACAAAGTCTGTCAATTTTATCTTTTTTCCTTTACCTTTCTTGAGTATATCTACTCCAGGCCACCCTTGGTGTCACTGCCCCAGTTCAAGCCTGGCTTACTGCAATCTCCCTAATTATGACTACAATTTGCTCTGAAAATTGCAAATTGGACAGTGTCACCCTGCTACTTAAGACCACTCACTGCCTCCCCAAGGCCCACTGAGATCTGTCTGTGACTCACTCTCCCAAATCATTTCACACAGCTTCCTGTCTCACTGCTTCTTTTCAGAAAAACCTCGCTCTCACACACACATTTCCCCTCCCTGCCCTTGGCCAGGTGTCCCCTCTTCCTGGAGCCTCCATTACCCAGGAGGATCTCTTCAAAATCATACTTTTATATCATGCATATCCCCTGTGGAAAAGCCTTCACTGACATCCCTCCCAGGCCACATGCTCACTCTCCAGTCCCATCCCCACCCTTGTTCACCACACTCCAGCCACACTCGTTCTCTTTAGGATACTCAAACTAGACAAGCTCATTCCCATCTCAGCACCTGCAGGACACACAAGCAAGTTATACCCTTTGCCCATATGTGTTAGTGGCAGAAAATTTAGAAAATAAGGAAAAGCAGAAACAATTAAATAAAATCTAATGTATAATCCCAGTATCCAGTTTTAGTGACATTTTGATATATTTCCTTCAAGTCTTCCCTTTTGATTTACAAACTGCATTTAAAATAACATCTCAACTTTATTTCACATATATTCAGTTTGTACATAATATGTATTTATGAATGAGATGATATTTCATGTACAAAATTATTATCCATGAACCATTCTGGATATAGTGAATAAGATCAGCTGGATTACATATACTATTACTAAACCAGCATAATAGAGAAAAAAAGTTAAATTGAGTTAGTGTCTTTTCTCGTAAAGATATAAATTTGCTTTTTTTTGCAGTTTTTGGCCGAAGCTGGGTTTGAACCCGCCGCCTCCAGCATATGGGGCCAGAGCCCTACTCCTTTGAGCCACAGGTGCTGCCCATAAATTTGCATTTTTTTATGTTTATTTGTGACAGAGTTGTGATGACATTGTATATAATTACATATTATATATTTTTTATCCTTGTTCCATTTTTTCACATAACAGAATCCTTTCCCCAGATTGTTAATAATTCTTTGTTTGTTTATTTGCAAGCAGAATTGTCATACATTTAAAATGATTGATTATAAAAAGTTTTTTGCAGCAGTGTCTGTTGCTCACTGGGTAGGGTGCCGGCCACAAACACCGAGGCTGGCGGGTTCAAACCCAGCAGTGCCTGCTAAAAACAACAATGACAACTGTAACAAAAAATAGTCAGGTATTGTGGGGGGTGCCTGTAGTCCTAGCTACTTGGGAGGCTGAAGCAAGAGAATCACCTAAGCCCAAGAATTTGAGGTTGTTGTGAGCTGTGATGACACAGCACTCTATCAAGGGTGACATAGTGAGACTCTGTCTCAAAAAAAAAAAAAAAAAAAATTTTTTTTGCAGACCTCAATGTAACCTAAACCAATTCTGCAAAAGATACACAAAACATAAAAAGCAAAATTAAAACACACTACCAGAGAAAATCACTTTTAAGAAAGAAATATAGAAAGGAAGGAAGGAAGAGAAAACCACAAAACAATCAGAAATCAAATAACAACATGGCAGAGAAAGTTCTTACCAATCAATCAAATGTGAATGGACTAAACTCTCCAATCAAAAGAAATAGAATAGCTGAATCGATTAAAACAAAAATAAGAGCTAACTATACTATATGTTGTTTATAAGAAGGGCTCTTCACCTGTAAAGACAGCTGTTGACTAGGAATAAATGTATAAAAAAAGATACTCCGTGTAAATGGAAACAAAAAATGAGCAGAAGTAGCAATACTTCTAATAGATAATACTGTTGTTAAGACAAAACTGTAAAAAAGAGATAAAGAAGGTCATTGACCTTCCTCTTGCAAGAGGATACAAGAATACAATAATTCTAAATATATATGCACTCAACACTGAAACACCCAGATATTTAAAGCAAATATTACCAAAGTTAAAGAGAGAGACTGCAATAATATGAACATCGGAGACCATAATAATTCATTTTCATCACAAGACAGATCATCCAGACAGAAAATCAACCAAGAAACATTGGACTTAATCTGCATCAGAGAACAAATGCACCTCAAAGACATTTACGGAATGTTTCATCCAACAGCTCCAGAATACATGTTCTTTTTTCTCAGCTCAGGGATCATTCTCAAGAATAGATCATATGTTAGACCACAAAAAAAAAAAAAAAAAAGCAAGAATAAAACTAAAAGTCAATAACAAGAGGAACACTAAAAAATATAAAAACTCATGGAAATTAAACAATATGCTCCTGAATGGTCAGTGGGTTAATGAAGAGATTAAGAAGGACATTTATAAATTCCTTCAAATAAATGAAAATTAAAACATTGAAACCTATGGGATATAACAAAAGCAGGAAAGTGTATAGCAATAAGTGCTCACATCAAAAAAGTAGAAATGCTTCAAATAAACAACCCAACCACACATCTCAAAGAACTAGAAAAACAAGAGCAAATCAAACCCAAAATTGGTAGAAGAAAAGAACTAATAATGATCAGAGGAGAAATAAATGAAATTGAAACTCAAATATACAAAAGATCAGTGAAACAAAAGTAATTTTTTTGAAAAAAAAAAAAAATTGGCACACCTTTAGCCAGAATAACTAAGAAAAAAAGAGGGAAGACCCAAATAAACAAAATCACAGGTGAAAAGGGAGACATTACAACTGATACTGCAGAGATACTACAAGGGACGATTTGCCAATAAGGTGGTAAATACAGAAGAAATGAATAAATTCCTAGACACTCAAAAGCTACCAAGATTGAACCAGAAAACAATTTATAAGCTGAATAAGCCAATAAAAAAGAACAAGATAGAAACAGTAATAAACAGTCTTCCATCAAAGAAAAACCCAAGACCTAATGGATTCCCACTGCTGAATTCTATCAAGTATTCAAAGAGCTAACATCTATCTTTCTTAAACAATTCCCAAAGATTCAGGTGGAAGAATTACTTTTATACACATTGTGTAAGGCCTGTTTTTACCCTGAATCCAAAACCAGACAAAGACACATCAAAAAAAGAAAGCTATAGGCCAATATCTCTGATGAACTTAGAGAAATTCTCAACAAAATAATAGCAAACTAAGCTCAACAACATATGATTATTTGTCATGATGAAGTAGATTTCTCCCAGGGATGCAAGGATGGTTCCACATATGCAAATCAATGTGATACATTATATCAGTAGAATGAAGGACAAAAACCATGGAATCATTTCAATTCATACTAAAAAAAATTCCGTAAAATTCAAGATCCTTTCATGACACAAACTCTCAACAAACCAGGTATAGAAGAAATTTACCTCAACAAGATAAAAGCCATATGTTACAGACCTACAGCTAGTATCATAGTGACGGGAGGAAAAGTGAAAGCCACTAGCCTGGTTAACATAGACTTCCTGGCATTTTCTTAGTTATTGTGCCCCATAATCACATCAATGTACACAGCTATGATTTAATAAAAAAAAAAAAAAGAAAGAAAGAAAAAAAAGAAAAGAAAAGCCTTTTCTCTAAGATCTGGAACAAGACAAGGATGCCCATTTTCACCACTGTTACTCAACATAGTACTAGAAGTTCTAGCCAAGCAATCAGACAAGTGAAAGAAATGAAGGGCATCTAAATTGGAAAGGAAGAAATCAAATTATCCCTGTCTATAGATGATATGGTCTTATATCTAGAAAAACCTAAAGATTCACAAAAGAACGGTTGGAACTGATAAATTCAGTAAAGTAGCAGGATACAAAATCAACATACAAAAATCAGTGGCATTTCTATGTGCCAACAGCAAACAATCTGAAAAAAAAAACAAACAAGAAAGTAATCCCATTTACAATAGCTACAAATAAAATTAAATATGTACAAATAAACTTAACAAAGAAGTGAAACGGCTGTATAATAAAAACTACACAACATTGATGAAAGAAATTGAAGAAGACACAAAAAAATTCCATGCTTGTGAATTAGAAGAATTAATATTATTAACAATGTCCATACTATCCAAAGCATTCTGCAGATGCAAGGAAATTCCATCAAAATACAAATCACATTCTTCACAGAAACAACAACAACAACAACAAAAAATTTCAAAAATGTATTTGGAACCATAAAAGACCCAAAATAGCCAAAGCCATCCTGAGCAAAAAAACAAAACTGTAGGAATTATGTTACCTGACTTTAAATTATACTATGGCACTAAAGTAACCAAACAGCATGGTACTGGCATAAAAACAGATCTACAGAACAATGGAACAGAATAGAGAACCCAGAAATAACCCACACATCTATAGTGAGCTTATCTTTAACAAAATTCCCAAGAACATACTGTAGGGAAAGAATAGTCTCTTTAATAAATGGTGCTAGGAAAACTGATTATGCATATACAAAAGAATGAAATCCTTACACTTCTCACCATATACAAAAATCAAATCAAAATGGATGAAAGACTTAATTCTAGGATCTGAAATTATGGAACTACTAAAGGAAAACATTAGGAAAATGCCTCAGGATATTGGTCTGGACAAAGACTTGTTGAGTAATACACCAAAAGCACAGACCACCAACGGAAAAATGGGATCACATCAAGCTAAAAAGTTTCTGCACAGCAAAGCAAACAATCAACAGAGTGAAAAGACAATGCACAGAATGGGAGAAATGTTTGAATAACACCAATCTGACAAGGGACTAATAACTGGAGTATTTAAGAAGCTGCAACAACTCAACAGGAAAAAAATCAAATACTCTGATTTAAAAATGTGCAAAGGAGATGAACAGACATTTCTCAAAAGAAGACATACAAATGGCCAACAGATGTGTGGAGAAAAATGCTTAACATTATTAGTTATCAGAGAAATGCAAATCAAAACTACACTGAAATTGCATCTCACCCCAGTTAAAATGGCTTTTATCAAAACATGGGCAATAATGAATGCTGGCAAGAAAGTGGAGAAAGGGGAATCCTCATACACTGTAAGTGGGAATGTAAATAAGTGCAACCACAATGGAAGTTCTTCAAAAAACTGAAAATAGAGCTATCATGTGACCCAGCAATCCCACTGCTAGGTAAATGTCCAATGGAAGGGAAATCAGTATATGGAAAAGATATCCACACTCCCATGTTTACTGCAGCACTATTCACAATAGCCAAATTTGGGATCAACCTGACTGTCCATCAGCGAATGAACAGATAAAGAAATTGTGGTACATACACCCAGTGGAACACTATATAATCACAAAAAAGAATGAAATTCTGCCATTTGCAACAACATGATGGAACTGAAGAACATTACGTTGAGCAAAGCAAGTCAAGCACAGAAAGACAAATCTTGAATGTTCTCACTTGTGGGAGCTAAATACTAAAAACAATTGATCTCATGGAGATAGAGAGCAGAATGATGATTACCAGAAGCTGGGAAGGGTACCAGGGAGCAGGGGATAAAATTAGGATGCTTAATGGGTGCAAAAATACATTAGAAACCTAAATAGAATGAAAGATATTTGATAACACAACGAAGTATGACAGTAGTCATACTTTAAAATAGAGTAAAGGGAGGGGGGAGTATAGGAAGAGAGAGGGTATTTAGTGGGAATTCCTATTGTGCATAATGCAATGGTGCATTTCAAAACTACTAATAGTATATTATGTCTTATCACAACAAATAAGTAAGTGAGATGATGGTCATGTTAATCAGTCTCACTTAAGCATTCCACATTGTATATCAAACCAGCACATTGTACCCTATAGCTGTACACAGTTATGATTTAATTTTTAAAAATCTTATAAAGCTCAGCACCTGTAGCTCAAGCAGCTAAGGCACCAGCCACATACACCAAAGCTGTTGGGTTCTAATCCAGCCCAGGCCTGCCAAACAACAATGACAACTACAACCAAAAAGTGGCCGGGCATTGTGGCCGGTGCCTGTAGTCCCAGCTACTCAGGAGGCTGAGGCAAGAGAATCAATTGAGCCCAGGAGTTGGAGGTTGCTGTGAGCTGTGATGCCACAGCAGTATATCCAGGGTGACAGCTTGAGGCACTATCTCAAAAAAAAAAAAAAAAAAAAAAAAAAATTATAAAAACTAAATAAATAAATAAACCCCAAAAATACATATGTAATATGTAACTAAAAGGACTTATCTATTGTATAAAGGAAGTATGCCTGGCTCAGGGGCCACATTCCTTAAAATGATATCCTAACTAGAATTAAAATCTAAGGTAAAACTAGATTAAACAATTTAATTGTTTATTTCTCCCTTGTATGGAAGCCAGTAAGTGGGTAGTACAGAGATAACATGGAAGGTTTCAGGATTTCCAGTTTCTTTCACCTTCTTGCTCTGTATACACAGCTTCCATTCCCAAGAACACAGCCTATGAGGGCTGCTGGATCCCCAGCAATTACATCGACATTCCAGCCAGCAAGGTGGAAGTAAAACAGAAGAAAAGCTTTCCCCTCCTACTGAGGACAGTTTCCAAAAGTTGCACTTTTACTTGCATTCCATAGCCACATCTAACTAACTATAAGAGAGGCTGGATATTATAATATATATTCTAGGATGGAATATATCCTGCAAAAAAAAAAAAGAAAAAAGGGGGACTTGAATTACCAAGCAAGGCAGATGGGAAAAAATGGATATTGGAAGGTAAGTAGTAGTTTCTCCATGAAGCATATGTCATTCTGGACTAACACATAAACTAGAGACTAAAGAAAACTAAGAAAAACAAAAATAAATTCTCTACTTGTCATGGGCAAACGTGTTTTTTCATTACACAGAATTTAGGGCAAAATACGATACTGTCTCTAATCCAGTGGGCAGGATCTTTGGTGGAGCCTGCATTAACTGCTGGTTTGGATTCAGGATTCTGAAGAGCCTTTATCTTCAGACAATTCAGCAGTCAGTTAAAAAAAAATTTCTTCAGCATCACAATGTTACTGAACATACACCCAGAGGAGCCAAGCTGGGTACTCTTGAGAGGTACAAAAGAAGTCATCAGAAATAAAAGTAAAATGGTCTCTACACTCCATAAAGTTATGGAGTGATGAATTTCAGATGAGGCATGACAAATACAACACAAGTAAACTGAGGACTGCATTCAACTCCATCCTTCCCAGTACCCATCACCTTTCAAATCATGTGGGTTTTGTGACTATTCAATAGTGAGATTCCCATCCAATTACCAGTAGTTGAAATCTTTTCATAAATTCAAATGCCTTACATGATTAAGCTTTAATAATTGTTTCCTCCTCCCTCAGCTTCTCAACAGGGAAAATATTCAGCTTTTATCCAGCTCTTGGGCCTTTATTCCCCCCCTCACCACCACCACCACTGACCACCATTTTGGCCCTCCTCACCACATAGGTCTTCTAGGAAATGAAAAATAGTCCCTCTTCACCAAAAAACCTGGAGCAGGTCTTGTTTCCAGAAAGCAGATTCTCTAATTCAAGCTTTTCAAGAAAACAATATGCAAAAAGAAGGTTTAATGTGTTTTAACTATTAAAAGAGGTAGGCGGATATTCATTCTTTTTATCTGTATGAAAGATTTCCCTTCCTGACATTGAGTCATGTTCACTTTTCCCAAGAGGGAATAAAATGTTCCCTGTAAAAGCACAACCTTTTCTTTCCCATTGCTCTGGACACATGCCAACATAACAGAAACTGCCAAATAAAAGGCTGTGATAAGCTCCTCAGGTACCAGGGGAATGTTATCAGAGGAAATCATCTTCCTCCCTATGACAAGATGTATGGATCCACAGCATACTCACACAAAAATTGGGGCCCCCAAGGAGTAAGAATTCATCAAATACTCAGTGGGGAATTGTGCACAAAACAGCAATGGAAACCAGTGGGAACACAATTTTATTAACTCCACAAAGTTGTACCAATTGGATTCTTAGGAATAGTACCCAGAGAGATGTGCCTGGAGATATAGGACTTTCAATGACAAATACGACAAAGTGTGTGAGAAAGATTGTGTTTCTTTGCTTAAGATTCCAATATTAAATCTTGGGGTCTGTAAAATACAGTCTTCACATAAGCTACTGGGCCATGGCAGGAACAAAAATTTAATACATACTACAACTTAGATGTGCAAAATTCTAGAAATGTAAACTCTTTTATTTTGTCTATAACTAAATGAGTCTCTGCCACATGCTGAGTGGTTGAGCTAGTATTTAGCTTCTCCAGGAAAGAAAGCTCAGACTCAGATTTGTGCAATCTTTCAGTCCTTTGCTTTCACTCAAGACAGCCAAGGACGAGGCCTTGGAGCCCAGCTGGACATATGAGGTAGAGGATCCCCAGGGGGTTAGGTGTAGCATATTTCAGTCTTCCGATCTCTGGAGCAACATCTTTTGCCCTTCAGCTGGTATATGTGGCTGTCTGTGGCTACTGTGATTCAAAGTGTGTTTTCTTAACAACTGTTTCCAGCTTTCCAATGGAAGTTTTCGCACTATGACCTAGCAATGAATAGATACACATTCAGGTTTGGGTTTCCTAAGCCAATTTCCTATAAAACAAAAATCTAATCCCGGGAACTGTTCCACAAAAGAAAGCATACATATTTTGACAATAATTTATCCATTTATTGGCTGTCATAAATGTCTTCTGCCTAGGATTTATTCAAGAAAAAAAAAAAAAGATGGCTATTGAATTTTTCTATTCCAGTTGAAATGAGTGATTCATTCACTAGAGGTTTAAGTGATGATCACAGAAATATACAGCACTGGAACTGGATGGAACTAATCTCTATTTCACAAGACTGAGGAAACCAAGGCTGAGTTAACTCAAATGACGGACTGAAGGCAGTTACTTACTGGCAAAGCTGAAATTTGAATTTGGCACCCCCTGACTCTTCATAATTATACTATAAAAGTTCAAAAGTTTAAAGGGTAATTTTTAATTTATCTAAATTTTTAACTGATTTGCCACAAAATTGAAGTCTGTATTTTTACTTAGAAATAATAAAAATGTTAATGTACATATTGTTATTCCCTTTTGTAGGTAGTTAAGTTGGGATATGAATGGTTTTCATTAATAGGAATTAACTAAAAGTCTTTAGCTTTCATAAAAATGTCTATTTTGAAAGCTGAACAATTCTAAGCCAAGGTGAGAGACAGGCACTGTGATTTTCTCCTGGATCTTGTTACTATTCTTTATTTCAAGCAAGAGTTTTTAATGACACCAATTAAACTATGTTTTAAGAGCTCTTTCACCCTTTAAAAATTAAAAGAAAGAGGAAAATGCCCAAAGAAAGTATTCAGATCAATTGCTAATTGATTAATTCCAAACTGCAGTTTTCACTTTATTTTAGGTCTTAATACATGTCCAAGAACAGAGCTACCTGTCTCCATCATTAAAATCCTCTTGAGAAACTCCCCTGCAGAGCTTGTCTCCCAGCCATGTCCATGCACGGCCTCTGTGGATAGTACATTTTCTCCACTCACAATAGAAGGTATTGTTCTTTATAGCTAGTCAAATTAATTATTCGAGCACCCCAGGATGTACAACATGAAAGAACAGCTTTATAGATATTCAGGGCACTATATAATATGCCACGGTGAATTATTGACTCTAATGAGAACATCTTTAAAAGGCTCAACTCTCAAGGGTGCTGGCGGAGGGATTGGGAGGAGGGCCTCATACATCAAATCAATAATGAGGAAGACAGAAGGAAGAGAAGCAGATTGGGCAAGAGATTTCTGAAAATTGAAAACTTGTCGTCTGTGTATCTCCCTTGCTGATGATTAATTAAATGAAGATTAACTTCAGTAACTTATTGACCAATGCGCCAATAAATCCTGAGCTATATCGTTTGCAATGCATGAAACAGACAAGCCTGGAGATACTGCCAAGGGAGTTGACTAAGTGTAATAAGTTTGGAGAAATACATGAGCATATTTTAGCATTGTGTTAGTTATGCGTGTCTCACTCTTAGGGACCCATTATGAACGTTGACCATGTGGAGTACTGTGTGAGGTTGATAGGGATGTAAAAGCAGCAAATAGCATTCCTAAAGGAGTTTATAGTTTATCTATAGACCACAATATGCCTATCTGTTGTTATGCAAGAGCACTTACTCATGTTTACAAAACGACACTGTGATCTTTTACAACATGATTTGTATCTTTTACCTCGTCTCTGATTCATGCTCACATCTTACCTAAGTAAACTTTCCTTAAAAACAGGTTGTTTTTGTGTTTGCAATATATTCTGCCGAAGGACAAAGAGATGGTATCAGTTTTTCAAAACATGACTAAAGTAAGGAAAAGTATAATTATAAACCACAATGACATTTTCAGAAGTACTCCTGGTCTATCAGGATCACTTACATACATTGTATTAAAGACTTTTCCAGCTGCTTACACCCAACATGGTAGAGTGAGGTTTTAGGGCATCTCTCAAAGAGGTTCAATGAATTAAGGTCCTAGAACATGGTGAAACCTACAATATTTGGCTCCTAAGACTAGTACAGAAATCAACATATATATAGTTTGCACTAGCAAAGTGCAAGTTTTAGTTTTAAAGGTAACTAGCATTTTGACGTCCTAGAGAAGAATAAATGAAGATGGAATCCTACATTCTTCAGTTTTGACAGCCACGAGGGCTGCTGGGTTCCCTCTGATTGATTCTCCCGTCCATGTGCTCCATGAATGGGCCCAGTTAGGCTCTACTCGAACTACTCACAGCTCTCACTAAGGATAGGAAATGTAAAAAATCCACTCCTAGCACCACTTCCTCCAGTGAGGTTAGCACAGTATCAAAGTCTGTCTTGCTCCTAGGCCTCAATGCTTCTAGTACCTGAGTTCTGCTCCCTTTCACCGACTTCCTAGGACTTTCATCCTCGGTCTCCTAGTTTAGGCCCCAGGGCTTCTGTTACCCAGACTCATAGCCCGTTCTGCTAATGCCCACTCAGACCACCCCACCTACTTATTGAGTAGCCTGAGGAGTTATTGCAGGTAAAGTCCAAATACACACACACAACACATTTTCCTCATTCTGGGATTTTCTGAGAGAACAATGGTAACTGTGGCAACCCTTGTTATTTCCCTGTGGAGTTTTTTGAGAGATTGATGTTTTGTATTGTTTTTCATCCTAGGAAACATTGGCCTCAAAAGGCAAAAGTCCCTGGCAAGAGAAATGTTCCTAGAAGACCCTGAAAATACAGTCTCCTTTTATGACAGTTAGCAAAATATCTTCTGTCATTTCTGGGGCTCTCATCCCCCCTCTGTGCAGCATTCATAGCATCAAGTATATTAAGGATTCTCATCATTTGTATGTGGCCCAGCCTCTGTTCTAATCCTGTGTATTAGTACAGCTAACTGCAGCTCACTCGGTGCTGCTGTTTGCACAGCTGGACATGTCGGATAGAAGGAGTTCATCCCTTCAAAGATGAACTTAAAGCCGCCATCTAGTAGTGTCTTTCTTTTTAACACCTACCACCAGCCCTTGCTGTTCTCACAAGCACAGTGAGTTTTAATGAAGTCGTGTCTTTTAGTGTAACGCTGCAGGTGCACAAATGCTGATAAACCTCCTTAACTCACTGTCAGATCAGCATGTTTATCTGCAAGCTGCAGAATGTATTTAATTATAAGATATGAAAAGGTCCTTCAGATTTGTTCTCTGGGCCTAGAAGCTAATGACTCATCCGTGAAGCACTGTATCTCCTAAAGGTTATAATGACTAGTTGCTGATGGTCTGAAGAACTCCTACGTGGTAGCACGTGGACTGTAAAGTATAGAAATTTATTTCAAAGAATATAAAAATATAAATAGCTCCTAAAGTTCCAGGAAATTTTACCATACAGTTAACATAATTAAACACATATGTGTGTATGTGTATGTGTGTGTGTATATATATGTCTATGTGTATGCATGTGTGTGGAGAGAGAGAAATGCCAACATGATAATATAGTAGCCAGCTTCTAGAACTATGCCATAAGGAATTCACTCCTAACATCCTGAACTGCGAATACCCCTAGGAGGTTATTAACATTTTAGTATAAATTAAATTTAATCACATTGCTTTTTTCTTAAGTCTAAATTTCTGAGGGAATGAGAGTTTGACCTGGAAATTGGAAGGAAGTGCATGAAGGAGGAATGGGTGCTCAGAAGAGGGGAAAGGGATTTTGAAGTGCAGGATTCTCCCCAGTAAGACAGAGCTGCAAACGTCCCTTCAGAACAAGAACACCACGTACTCAGAGGGCCATGGGATCCTAAGGGAAGGGGAAGAGGAAATCTAAGGATGTGGGAGGAAGGCTCAAGCAGTGAGTGTAGACCGATGGGGCAAGAATAGGGAGGGCCGACAGACAGAAGATTCAATTCTAAAAACACAGGTTTGGTGGAAACTGCATTTAAACGAGAGTGGACAAATCACTTAACCTGTAAGAATGCTTTCATCTGACACTGGGGCCTACCTGCCTATCTCACCTCATAGATACCAGTATAATGTAAGATCAAGCCCTAGGAACAATTTACTGGAAAGTGTTTTAAAACATAAAGCAACACTGAAAGCAAATAAATGTAAAGCCCTAGCATCATGTAAATTACCACAATTACCACTTCCATTAATCAGTTGAGTAGTTATTAGACTGACTGCTCAGCATGCCTGGTACACAATAAGCGCAATAAAATCCTTTCACTCATTTTTTTCAGAGTTCTATGGAGAAGACAGGCGAGTCAACAAATAGCCACAACCCAGGTTGCAAAATATATAGCACAAAGTGCTGCAGGGGTCAGTAAGAAATGGGCCTCCTCTGCCTGGGGAAATTAAGAAAAGATTTTCAAAGGAGGGATGGTTGTGCTGAGTTCTTCTTGATGAGGTCACCAGAGGAGACAGGAAAAAAAAAAAAAACAGAGGGACAGTGAGGGCAGAGGCTGCCAGCCCCAGGCAGCTAGTCTGTGCTGCCCAGAGCGGCTTGGCCTAAAGAATGCAAAGTACAGGAATTCGAGTCTTATAACTCACTCCCCAGGCTGATTCCATGCTCACCAAGCCACCCTCTGAGGATAATTTGGCTTCCCGCATGGATTCGCCTGCAGGGAAGGCACATGCTGGTCAAGCTCCGGCAGCATCCAGTCCACTTGATGATTGTATTTCTCATTGTGAATTAATAAGCCCGCGTTCTGGCTGATGCATTTTTTACAGCACAGGAATGAAACTATCACTTATGAGGCAGATGCAAAGGAAATTAGGTGAAAATTCACTAGGAAATCAGCCTTCAGGCTGCTGCTGAGGACAATGACAGAACAGCAGTACAAACACCACAGGTAACCGGAAATGGGGTCCTGACAAAGCCATCGGACACAGCAGGTTTCTCCCTAGATGAAGTGCTCCTGCTCACGGTTTTCTCCACTGCTATAATCCTCTCAAATAGCCCAGTCAAAAGTCAGCATCAAATGTCAGCCACCCCAGACCCTGCAAATCCAGGTCTGGAGGGAAAGGTGTGCCCATTTTACAGAATCCTTTTCCCTTCTTATGGGCTGATGGTGTCTACTTAAACTTGTATGCAGAATTCCCAACCCCCAGTACTTCAAAATGTGACTGTATGTGGAGATAAGACCTTTGAAAAGATAATTAAGGTTTTGTGAGGGTTATTAGAGTGGGCTGTAGTCTGATAGGACCAGTATTCTTATAAGAAGAGGCGATTGGAACATAGACACACACAGTGGGAAGACCGCGTGAGGGCACCGTGAAAAGATGGCTGCCTACAACCCTGTCAACACCCTGGTCTCAGACTTCTCGCCTCCACATCCATCAGGAAATAAATGTCTGTTATTTAAGCTCCTCAGACTGGCCAGGTGTTGTGGCTCACAACTGTAATCCCAGCATTCTGGGAGGCTGAGGTGGGAGGATCGCTTGAGCTCAGGAGTTTGAGGCCAGCCTGAGCAAGAGCAAGACCCTGTTTCTACTAAAAATATAAAAACTAGTTGGGCCTTCAGGTGGACACCTGTAGTCCCAGCTACTCCAGAGGCTGAGGCAGGAAGATCACTTGAACCTAGGAGTCTGAGGTTGCTGTGAGCAAGGCTGAGGCCACAGCACTCTCGCCCAGATAACAGAATGAAACTCTATCTCAAGAAACAAAACAACACACCCTGTTCCACGCACTTTATTATAGAAGGCTTAGCAAACTAATGCATTTGCTTTCAAGTTCTTCCCTCAACCATTCCTAACATATGTCTACCTGGGGCCTTTAATAACCCATAAGGCTGTTTGCTGCCATCATTAGGACTTTAACTTAGTTCTTCATGCTTAGCTTCACGCCAGACACTCCAGTGAGTGATCTGGAGCCCCCAGTCATGATAAGCATTGTCTAGTCTTGCTAAAGTAACCAAAGACATAATGTCTGAGGCATATGGGCTTGAAGTATAATGCTTATACAAACTGTGCCAAGTTCTTGACACAGACAAGGCAAAGGACTACAAAATGAAAGCACAAAAATGCATGATTATCCTCATTTTTTCTTGATAATTTCTAGAGAATATCTTTAAAAACCAGTACCCTTTTAGACTGGTGAGCCAGAGGAGTTGGACTGTGCCCAGTTAATTCCTAAAGATATACACCCTGGAATAATCACAACTCATTTGAAGAACTTCTAAACCTCTCTTATCTGATGATTAATTTCTGAATGGGTGGAATCTCTGAGTTCTAGACTTAATGGTTTCAAGATTTGTTTGCACATAAGTGTGAATCTTTTTTGTGGGCTGTCTCAATGAAACCGGTTTGAGAAACTAGACCCCCATTAGTTTGCAACTGGAATTGGAGTCAAATATGTTTCATTTTTCCTCTCCTCCACTTTATGTTCTGTTCTTTATCATTTTTTGTTTTGTGAAATGCAAGACCTTTTTACTTGTAAAAATTGTCATCTAATACATATGTATTAACATGGTTCATTGATATGGATGGTCTGTTTATATGTTCCTTTTAATTTGTGTTGAGATATACCACTTGGGGAAGGTAAAATCTGCTTAATTCCTAATAACTCAATACCTGCTGTAATTCGGTCAAAGTCTTTTATTTAAAATGTTCCTGTTCCATCCACATAACTCATGTGAATTAGTATATACCTTTGAAACAATGTGATAGAAATGGCACTTTACCTATATGATCTTCCTTACAAAAACTCATAACCCCAGTCTAATCATAAAGAAAGCATGAAACAAATCCTGAGTCCCCCACAAGTGAGGAAAATTTGACTAAATATCTGTCCAGTACCTAGTCTTCAAGGTCATCAAAAACAAGGAAAGTTTGGGAAAGTGTCACAGCCCAGAGAAAACCAAAGAGACAAGAGAACCAAACACAATATGGGTGGAATGCTGAAACAAACAAAAAAAAGAACATTAGGCAAAAACAAAGAAAATCTGAGTGAAAGTATGGACTTTCATTAATAATAATTTGTTAATATTGATTCATTAATTATAACAAATGTACCACAGATGTGTAAGATGTTCCTAATAAGGGAAACTGAATGTGGGGCATATGCAAATTCTTTGTACTATCTTCACAATTGTTCTGTAAATCTAAAACTGTTTCTAAATTAAAAGTTTACTCTTACGAATATTCCTGTTTAACTCTCCAAAACGCTGTGGCTGTCCATGACCAGGCTCTAACACATAGCCAGACAGTCTTCTCCAATCCCCTTCTCTTTTGATTCCATGTCCCAGTGCAACTTCTGCACATATTTAATGCAAGCACTTTATCTTTCAGTAATAAGAGGATCTGTTAACTCTCGACAGTCATTTGAAGGTTGCTGCTCCTTCTTCTCTTTAAAACATACTTTGGTGGAGGCTTCATGTCATCATCTCATCCCCTGCGCGGCACAGGACTCCCATCTTGATGTTTTCTCCATTGGGATATCTACAACTTCAGTTCCTGGGGCAGCTTCCTCACAGTATAAGCCCCAAGTTTTCATTAAATAAAGCCCCCTGGGGCCAAAACTCAGCGGCTGGATGTAGCAGAGAGATGCCAAGAAGCCCCATACTAAATCAGTGTGAGGGAAATTGATACCAGGGAGAGCTGGGGTGTACACGTGTTCAGCCCTTAGCATTAAAGCTTTGCAGCGCTAAATGCACCCAGATGCATGCCACCCAAGACCCAGAGTCCCTGAAGACTTTTCTTTTACTTTTGAATCATCTGGGGTTTGAGCTACTTTTTTGTTGTTTTTGTTGATTGACTTTTAACTAATCAAAAAGCAGTGTGTTTCCAGAGAAAGCCTGTTGGCCTTGATATTTAACTCACACTCAAGTTGGCTTGTATTCAGAGCCAAACAAACCTTGATTTTCATTTATTATTCAATAAGAAAAATATAACTAGCCTGGAGTTGGTTTGGGGGCCCAAACACAAAGAAAGGCCCACATATCTGGGCAGGGATAATTCCATTCTCCCTATAACTGATTTGATAAAGCAAGTAACAAGCTGCAAATCAATACACCACCGTCCTCTTCAACACCAGGCTTAAAGGGAGCTTTTGCCTCTGCTCAGAAAGCCAGAGACAGATAGACCTGCCTGGCAAACATTTACTGATGGGAATTGTTTTTCTGTATAAATCATTGATTTAAAAAGCATATGAGTGCTATGAGAAAGAAAGTCTATGAAATTCTGATAATAGATGCTCAGCACAAAAGCAAAGCTACATGCTAGAAAAGAATGGAGCCTTCCAGGAAGAAGAAAACTTAAGCCTCCAGTGGGTCAGGTAGAATCCCTGGGACACCCCTCCCCCCCCAAGAAGGAAAGAAGTGAAATAAACCAGAAGTACAAGGGCAAATATCCTGGGTGAGAGTTAAAAGAGGGCATCTCATGGAGGTAGAGAGTAGCATGATAGCTACCAGAGGCTAAGAAGAAAAGAAGGGGGATGAAGAGAGTTTGATTAATAGGTACGAGATGCAGTTAGATAGAATGAATAAGTTCTAATATTTGATATCACAGTAAGGAAATTGTAGTTAGCAATCATTTATTAGATATTTTTAAATACCTACAATAAAAGAATTGTAATGCTCCCAACACACACAAAAAAGATGAATGTTTGAAGAGATGGATAACCCAGTTACCCTGATTTGATCATTACATGTACATCATATCAAAATATCATGTGCACTAAAGTGTGTGCAACTGTGATACAACAACAAAAATACAGAAAAAAGAAAATAAGATTTCATAACAGAATTGTTATGTAATATATGCATCATATCATATGCGTGTATATATATATATATATATATATATATTCCATTGACCTTTATGGAAATAGAATCAATTTATATCAAATAATCATTACTACCAATCAGAATCATCAATATATAACTGCATCATGTGATTAGATCAGTATGTAGCATGTTACTATGTGAATGGCTACTACTAGTTTTGGAATGCTAACCGTATGCCAGGTACTATGATAAAGACTTCCTCTCATTAGCTAAGCTAGACCTCACAAGAACTCCCATGAAGGAGGGATCACTATTATTGTCTCCATTTTATCACTGGAGATACTACTCGCAGTCGGACCAAAGAAAGTAAATAATTCCCCTGAGGTCTCGCTAATAAGAAGGAAAGCTGGAATTTGGACTAATAACTTTCTGGGGCCTAACACAAAGCCACCCTGCTAAGGGCTCTCTGTTTCCCTAACCTGTACCCTGTTTTAATTTTTTTTTTGAGACAGAGTCTCACTCTGTTGCCCTAGGTAGAGTGCTCTGGTGTCATAGCTCACAGCAATCTCAAACTCTTGGGCTGAAGTCTATTGCCTCAGCCTCCCAAGTATCTGGAACTACAGGCACCCTCCACAAAGCCCAGCTAATTTTTTTTTTCTATTTTTAATGGGGAGGGGGGTCTTGCTCTTGCTCAGGCTGGTCTGGAACTCCTAATTTACCTCAACACAAAAGCCCTCCCACCATCTCCAGGCATCTGTTAGGAGAACTGCAACTTAATTTTCCCACTCAGCAGCTGCTGCAACAGATCTTTCCCACTAAAAGAAAATATGCAAGATTAGGAAATACCTTCGTGTCCTGCAGTTCAATGCCACTGTCTTCTCCAAATAATTGTTGGAGATTCTGCAAAGATGATTTGTAATTTAAAAAAAAAAAAAAATCTCTTTCCAGTCTAAGACTTCAGAGTCATTAGATCAGTGGTTCTCAAACTTTGGGGTGATTCAGAATCACTGGGAGGACTTATTAAAACTGAACCCCACCCCCAGACATTCTGTTTCTGTACTTTGAAGAGGCCTGAACAGGCTTCTGGCCTTTGAGGTAGGCCCAAGAATCTGCATTTCTAGCAAGTTCTCCAGTGTTTGCTGATATTGCTTCCTGGCCCAGATTCAGAGAACCATTATGTTAGACTATCACATTAGCATAAACATCGCAAAGTTTTTCATATAGACCCAGCACAAACAAGTGTGAACAAATTCCCATAACACAAAGGTACCAGGCAATTTCCAGATTCATGGTTGGCTTCATGAGCATGTGACTAGGGCAATGGCACAGAGTCCTGTGTGCAGAAGAGTCCTGCACTTAGGATTTAACGCTCTCCAGTCACTATCTTTATGCTTTCTTTTTTTTGGCAGTCACTGTCTTAAAATTCTAATGATTTGAGCTTCTAATTTGTGTTCTGTAACTGAAATCCAGTGGGAAAATGGAATATGTTTGGTGGGTTTGAAACCTTGGTGTGATCCTGCCTCCTGCCTCCTCTCTATCTCCCTGGAATGGCTTCTCAGTCCCCACAGTTCCCTGTTTCCTGGTGCTGCAGCCAGCTGGGCTCACCCTCCTCACCCTGCCTCACCACCAGTCATGTTGGGGGGGCGGGGGGTGCAGTTAGACCCACATTCCTCTGCTTCCTAGAGGCCTGGGCACTGGTGTGGGAGGGGTGGAGGCTGGGTACAAGCTCCAGAGCCTTTCTGGGTGGAGCGAGATGGTGGTCATCCTCAGTGTGATGTGACAGTGCCACGGTACATCTTGCAAGTGACTCAGCACTTAGCACCTGCCCATCCACAGATAGAGATGTTGATGGGAAAGACACCTATCATTCTTCTAAATTCTAAATGTTCAAGTGGTTGGGTTGATTCTAAAGAAGAATCAACTTGAGTTGACTAGCACCTCCAAAGTGAAAAGATTCTCCAAACTTTTACAAATGAGTTTTGAATGGAGCATTTCAGGGACGTCTTCAGCTGTTGTGGTGATCACAAAGAAAAGAGATATTTGAAAGACTTGAATGGAACTTTTAATGAGAACTTCATATTATGTCTGACTTCCTTCCCACCGTAGCCAATTCATCTACATGTGTGTTTGATGATGTACGTGCATCTTCCTAGTTTGAAGAATACTCTAGATTAGTGTTTCCCAAACAATTAAAGTGCATATAAATCATCTGGAGATTTTGTTAAAATGTAGATTCTGACTCAGAAGGCCTGGAGTAGAACCCCAGAATCTAAATTTCTAATAAGCTTCCAAGCAATAGTGATTCTGCTGTTCAATTTTAGACTCTTGCCCTCAAAATATGGCCTATGGTCCAGCAGCAGCAGCAGTCCCCAGGAGTTTGTTTGAAATTCAGAATGTCTGGTCCCACCTCAGAACTACAAAAAAAAAAAAAAATCTGCATTTTAACAAGATCTTTAGGAGATTCATACCAGATTCATTAACGTGTGAGGAGCATATCCTAGACCTTCCGAATCATATCTTCCTCCTTCCATTTCTTCAGCTTTCCAAAGCTACTGGCTCTACTAGTGACTGTCTCAAGTTCATAATCCGGTAGCTCTTAGGAAAGACAAAGTCAGCTTTGTTTTATTCTCTATCCTGACTCTCCCGCTCATGTCCCAGGATACTATAACTTCGGGCTATTTTCTAAGAGTCATATATAGACTCAAATATAGCTTCAATTTTCATAAAATAATGGTAGGACTAACATTCTTACTTTATAGAGCCTGCTCAATCTGAGGAAGGGATGTCTATAGGAGCTGTGGAGGGCACTTAAGTGGGACCAAACTTTTTCTGAACCTTCTGACTTGCTCTGTGAGTAACTGCAAATAATTAATAGGCTTAGATAATAAGAAAATGCAACAGAAGAGCTCTATAATTTCTGCAATTCAGTATTAAATGGAGTGCATTTATGTTACTTACTCTGAGAGGTGGTACAGCAGAGTGGTCAGGAACACACAAAGGCTCCAGATATAGACTGCCTGAATTCAAATTGTACTTATGCTTCTTACGAGCTGTGTGACCTTGGGCAAATTACTTTACTTCTCTGTGCCTCGATTTCTTCATTTAAAACAAGTACAATAATATTCCTACTTCATAAGATTCTATGAGTATTAAAGTCATAAAGCCCTTGGAATCATGCCATGCACATAATAAGGTTTGCAAAGATGTTTCAATGTTCACTTTTAAAATATGGCTAAAATTTAAAATTACTTTTACAGTGCCTCAACATTTCTATAACTTAGCTTAATTGAATCTGTTGTACTGTGACAAGTGACACATTTTGCATTCCATAAGAAGGAAAAGATCCTATCTCAAGCGTCAGGAGCGTCCCTGTGGTTACTACGGCAATGAACACATCTGCAAGAAGTTTGAACGTGTTGACCCAAAACCCAGAAGGTAAGGCCCTGAATCTAACTTTACATTTCCTTATGACCCACCACTAGAGAGGGAAAATTCAAAATACACCTCCAGACTCGCACGTATGCAGAAAATCTAAACCAATTTAAATACCAATTTATTTTCCTTTAATGTTCAGAGATTATTATTTTCAGAATAGCTAAGCATCTGTCAAAAGCTACAAAAGTACTGTGCAACATGGTGTCTAAAGCTGGATATTTGGCAATTAAATCTCACTCAAAATTGGCTGAGATCGGTGCCATAAAGTAAAATACATAAACACTGCTTTTCACTTAGATTAAAAACCTAAAGGGGAAAACCCATGTGACAGAAACCCTCAGATTTCAACACCCCTTCTCCACCCAAGATGTTGGAGATAGGACTGAATATACTGCAAGGTGTCTGCCCAGCGCCACTGCCAGTTTTTCTTGCGCTCCATCAATTATTTCTTTGTTTTACTGGGATGGTGCTTGTCATCTCCTTAAGGTATGCTCCTGGGCAGTTATGCACGTTTGAGATTTTTCCCTTCTGATCCCTGTTTGGCTGTCTCTGCACCAAAGCTGATTTGTAGGCAAAGGAAAACTGCTGAACATTTTATGACATTTAGGTTTTCAAAAAGCACATGGTAGTGGCTCCATCAGTTTGCTTACCTTGGATTAAAACCTATTAACGTTCCAGCGTTTTCCTCTCCACGAGATTCATTTCTGCCTCGCGTGTGGTGACTTGCAGAGTGCTTCATTACAGCTCAGGGGCACAACTGATGCCACACAAGCCATTAAAAACGAGTTTGCAAGAGTACAAAAAAGAAACCTTTGTAGACGAGGGCCAATTTGTTTCGAAGGCGATGCACTGTAAGAGCATTCACAAAGCGGCACGCATTATCTCAGATTCAAGCTATGCCGTTTTCACTCCTGTTTTTAAATACCAAATAGAGAACAGGGAGAGTCCTTTCTTTGTGACAGCAGCTTTGGTTCCTGCCCTTATTTTCTGCCATTGTAGCTCCAGTTAAGCTATGTGAACAGCACTGTGGTTTTTTTGCTTTGGATAAAAATCCATGTGTTTGGCTGGGGTCCTTATGAGAGTCATCTTATTCTCTGTATCTCAGTTTCTTTGCATTTTAAAATATCTCCAAAACCAAACTCACAAGGTTGTTGAGACAGTTGGGGAAGTCTAATGAATATAATTTTTATAAGTGAAAACAAATACTTAATAGAGCATCAATAATTATTTTTGTTGTCATTAAAACAGGCACATTTACTATTTGCCATCTCAAGATTGCCCCTTTGTTTTTCCTAATTGATTGCAATTTAATTAATTTGGTTTTAATCGATCCTCTCAATATTTGCATATTTTCCCTAGCTGCAGTCTTGTTATTTCCAAGACAAATAACCTTTGTTCAGGGTCTCTCTACCTCAGCTACATTGATGCCTTGGACTGAATAACACTTTGGGGGTGAGGACTGTCCTGTGCACTCCAGGATTTTTGACAATATCCTTGACCTTTACCTGTTAAATGCCAGCATCCCTCCCCTTCAACCCGGTGAAACAACCAAAAATGTCTTCAGACCTTATCAGATGTCTCCTGGAGAGAGAAATAGCCCAGTAGAGAGCCATACTTTGAAGTTTATCAAGCTGGTGTTGTCTCTGATTGCATTTACCATAGGTGGAGAATAGTAAGAACAATTGAGCTAGTGAAAGCTACAGGCACCAGTAGACACATTCAAAAAACATAACACAATTTGTATGGCACAGATATTAACCAGATCTGGCACTTATAGTAACCTCTAAAGCAGTGGCTCAACCTTCCTAATGCCTCCTAATGCCTCCTAATGCCATGACCCCTTAATACAGTTCTTCATGTTGTGGTGACCCCCAACCATAAAGTTACTTTCATTGCTACTTCATGACTGTAGTTTTGCTACTGTTATGAATCTTAATGTAAATATCTGATATGCAGGATGTATTTTCATTGTTACAAAGGGGTCATGACCCACAGGTTAAGAACCACGGCTGACTAAAGTTAAGAATCAGGCTGACGCTGTCAACAGAAAGTTAAAAAAAAAAAAAAAATAGCTCAGGAGGGGTCCCCAGACCTGTGTGTGGACATCCATGTAATAGTGGAAAATGTGTCCCCTCTCCCGGGAGCAGAGGAGAGAGAAAAGTACCCAGGGTAGAGCTAGTCAGAGGTAAGAGGACGACAGAAAAGAGAAAAGGCTTTCACATTGGGCAGAAGGCAACTGAAGAGGAAAGAGCACAGAGTAAAATAATCCATAGAAAATAAAAAAGCAAGAAGACTCAGGAAAGATGAGAGAAGAAAAAGAAGGGAAGAAGCAAAATTGACAGTGTATGTAGAGGGAAGAAATGAGGATAAAGCCTAAGGGTATAAAAATCAGCCTGGCTTCTGGGCTTTTCCCGGCAAACCACCAGCCCACCAGAATCTCTGCCCTGGCCTCTCACCCTATAATTTCTTTCTTCCCACTACTGGTGTGACCTTGATGAATTGCATCTGCCTTCTCACAGGCTGCTCTGCCCAAGAGACCATGCACTGAGGGTCCAACTGGTAGAAAAAGACAGAACTCACTGCCCTGTCTGTGCCTCAGCCTATATTCTATCCTTTTCCTTTGAAATCTAGCAAACTCAGTGGCTCCTGCTCCTAACACAATATCACATGGAGCTTATATTGAACCACAGATTATCAGATGGAGCTGAGACTCCATTCTTGGTCTGACCTTTGAGGCTCTCCAGATTCTACCTTCACTCCCCTCTCCAACCTTGTCCACTCTCATTCTGATTTATTTTTTTCAAAAATTGGAGAGCAAGATATTAATTGCTGTTATGGTCCCTCAGGTAGGAGTCAGCTTTCTTTAATGAGGCTTAATACATTTTGTAACTCTTGTAGACTTAAACCCATATTGTATTTTATTATAAAATTTGTGTACATTTTCCCCTTCCTACTAGAGCAGCAGTTCTCAACCTGTGGGTCACGACCCCTTTTTAAGAATAAAAATACATTACAGCATTAGGAAGGATGAGAACCACTGTACTAGAGCATAGATTTCTGCAGGAGGCACCTAGAACATCGTGAGTATTAACTAAATACCAGATGCAGGCTGGAAGGGAAGGAGGTAGTTGAGTCTAATAAAGCTAATGCTACTAGAGAGGAAATGGAAAGAGAAGGATTAAGAAAAAAGGGAGAGAAAGAAGAAGGCATTTCAACAGCATGTTTACTGAGATAAATAGAATTCATCTACATGCCCTGGTGAGCTACATTTCAGAGTACTTGACATAACTGTATCAGTGTCACTAGCCACTGTTTTTAAAGATTCCTAAAGAAGTGAAGTGTGAAGTGATGTCTTTGATAGTGTCAAATAACATTTATTTTTAAGGAACCAAGAAAAGGTCCTTAAAATGAAAGCATAAAAACTTGATGTAGAAAAGGCTGCTTCAGAGGCTGGACACTTCAGGAGTGTCTGCGGGAACCGGAAGAGGTGTGAGAGGTTGAGGCCTCATAACACCCCTGCTCTCAGCCTCCAATGCCTCAGCAGATCTGAGCATGAGGCATGGGAACTGAAAGAGCAAGAGGAAGTGAAAGGAAAATTAGGGCAAGGATACAGATAAAAGAAATCACTCATGAGGAAGAATCAGCAGACAACTCCTGGCAACATGAAGAACCAGTCCAGAGCAACCCCTCCAAGGGACCATGAGGTAGCTACTGCAGAGGATTCTACCTATAAAGAAATGTTAGGAATGACAGAAAGAGAATTTAAAATACACATGATGAAAACAATGAAGGAAATGATGGAAACAATGAAGGAAACTGCTAATAAAGTGGAAAATAACCAAAAGGAAATCTAAAAAAATAAGAGATGAACGATATGAAGAATACAGAAAGGATATAGCAGAGCTGAAGGAACTGAAGCAGTCAATTAGGGAACTTAAAGATGCAATGGAAAGTATCAGCAAAAGGTTAGACCATGTATAAGAAAGAATTTTGGGAGGTAGAGGACAAAGTTCTTAAAATAACTCAGATAGTTAAAGAGGC